>SNQJ01S0024722.1:3974-68618 GCA_010110895.2 Picea sitchensis | reverse complement strand
ATTAACACTAAAAAAAATGGGGAATAGTCAACCTTTATGTAGATGTGAAGTAACATATTACATACCTTAGGATCTGTGTCATACAAGTGTTAGACAAATGATTCGTAACTTTCAAATTCACCAGCAGTGATGTAGTGGAGAGAACATTTTCTCTTGACCCTTTATAAAGTCATTTATTTGCCTTTTCAATCAGAGTTTCATCATAAATACCATCACTACTGTCCCCATGATCCTCGTATGGATGATCGAATAAGCCTTGAATCATTTGATTTGTCTCATCATCTTGAACTATGCTATTATTGTCATCTACTTCCATGGGATCATTAACTTGATCTTCATTATCTGCTTCATGTTCTTCATCTTGTACTACAACATTATTTCTTCTACTACTCGGTTCTTTCTGCATAAAGTTAGGGGGAAAATCTAACTTTATAATTACAAACAATCATGAAAAATTAGTGCATGTATAAAACCTTATAAAAATTTGAGAATACAATAAGTATTAAAACAGATAATGAATGTATATACCATCAGACGATATTCATTTGATCCCTTGTCCATGCGCCCATATTTTCTACAATGTTTTGTAGTTGTTTCTATTAAAAATATTTCAGGACGTCTAGTACAACAATTTTTGCAAAGGAAATAACATTTACCATCACTTTTTTCACCCTCTTTAATTATTTTCCCAGCTCTGATGTTTTGTGTCATTCTTTCCCACAGACTTGGGACTGAAACAATTACCTGTTTTTTGTTCACCGAGAAGACCCACAAACCCTTTTTGAAGCGTCGTTATTATAGCAAACTATTCGCAACATCCGTCAAATGCAACATATTTATAGATTTTATAAAGTTGCAATTCCAACGTTATAAACCTAAGTGACTGTTAGTATTTTGACTTGGTCAACATACTAAGGTGACCGTTGGAGGGGAAAAACTTAGTTTCCAAAATGTCACAATTATGACACCAATCTTCACAAACGTGGAAATAGAGACATCTATGTCACAAACATGGCAAGATTGACGACAAGGTGGAAAAAGTGGCAAGAGAGACGTTAGTGTGGAAAGAGATACATCAACATGGAAAGAGAGACGTTAACGTGGCAATACCGACATTATCGGGCAATATGATTTTTTGTTTTTTAATTTCCTCTATTTTGAGACAATATGGAAAATTTTTCCATAACGCTGCAAATAGAACGTCGTAATTTTTACAATATGTACTAGTGATAGTTGTTGGATATTCAACTTGTTAGGAGGTTTCCACCTGTAAAAGAAGGTTAGAATGGTATCCTAGGAGTTTTTTAGACATGAGGGACATTTGTTCCATCTCCATATCAATCAAGATGAATTGTTTCAAAAGGAATTTATCATCATAGACAAAATCCCCCAAAATAGGAATTTGTTAGGATTTTCTTGGAATCTTTTGTAACAAGACTCCTAAATGGAGAAGGATCCTATGTAACTCCTTGGTTTTGACCCGCTAAGGGTACATAGAAATTATTCACTATAAATGAAAGGATTTTTGATGAGAAAAGGGTTGAATTCATGAGACAAGAGAGGAGAGAGTTGGAGGAGAAGTTTTAGTAGCTCATTTGTAAGCCTAAGGGCCTGTTTGTAATGCCATTTTATGCCATTAAAGATTCATGAGAGTTGTTATCAGATTGTCTTATGTTTTTTTTCCATTTCTTTCTTATGTTCTTTCTTGAATATATTTTAGGTTTAGAGGATCATAGCTACCATTGATTGATGGATTCATGGACAACAAATGATATGGTGTAGATCTCCCATTAAATCATTGTTCATTGTTTAAACAAATCTTTATCTATTGTAGAAAGGATCTTTGTACAATAGATGTTATTCCTTTTTTCATATTGACCATGCTTCTACTAATAATTATATATTCCTTTTTTCCAATATATAGTTTGATTGCCTTTGATCTGTAGGATGTTGTGACTCCTTTCCCAATGGAATTATTCTGCTGATAATTTGTTGCCCTCTTTCTTTCTTTCCTAGTCTTGTTGATCCACCTACTCAAACCATTTAATCCATTTATATTCTGATGGGTAATAGGATTACACCTACAACAATGTAGGTGTGACTTCCAGTTCTAACATTTTTGGCGACGTTGTTAGGGATGAAAGTGAATAAATCTTCCCTGGGAGAATGAAAATGATTAGATCCAACTCTTGATGGTAGACAAGAGAAAGACACCATCTTGAATGTAATATTCTACCTGGCGACTCCAACTTCATGATAAATGAATCTATGGGAGACTCCACTGGTTTGAAATGGACAAAATTCTTGCGCAGAGGTATGCATTTTGTGATTTCTCAAATATATTTGGTTTTCCAAACCCTGTGCTTGATAGAAGTGAATGGGAAGGCTTCCTTCCTATGTTTAGAGGGGAAAATTGGGAAATGCCAGCTGCGTTTTGATTAGATTTTCACGAGCGCATACTTAAGCTAAAAGTTATACATGAATATGTCCTCATCAAATTTCTTACATACTCTTTAGATGGAGCAAATCATGATTAGTGTAGATCACTGACAGTTTCTTATATTACTTCACTAAGACATTTTTAGGCTTCATTTCATTTTTTTTGCAAAGAGAAATTTGCAAATGATTTCCTTTATCAAGAATGTTGTTATGAATTCAATTTGTTGAGTAATGGATCAAATAGTATTAAAGAGTATGCTGCAGTAGAAGACACTTTTCATTATGATCAAGAGGATGATGATCTTCAAATTGATAGCCATGATGTAGATACTTTTGGCATTGTATCAAATGTATCTACTATTTTAAATTGTCATAAAAATCAAATTGTTTCCTTTGAGTATTCAAATGATAAAGAGAAGATATTTACTAAAGAATATACAAATATTATTAGCAGCCAACCAGTATATGATAATGAAGAAGATAAGGAAGAATTGCAGAAGTAGTTGGACTTCTCTTTATCACCTATTGATGAGAAAAAAACTCCAAGGATCATTGAGGAAATGTCCATCATTTCTATACTTGCACTTGCAACAAACATCAAACAACATATGACTAGTTGTAAAGTATATGAGGACCATCATTTTATTGATGAATAAACCTTCACAAACGAGCAAGATGGTTTTGTTAACAACTATAAATGTATTTTCATAAGTTTCATGATACTGTGGATTTTTACATAGAGTTATATTTTTCAAAGGTTTTTAATGATTTGGTTGTTGGTATGATTTTAGATCATAGTTGTAAGTATCCATTGCTTTCTAGCCTCTTGCTGCAAGCTTCATATCACTTGAAAATTATTTCTAACAATTGCATGGAAGGAGTTATTTTCATCAGTTCGACACTGACCTGGTTGCATTGGAAGTATGACTTCAATTAATCAAAGAAGCTCAACTAGATCGATTAGTGTAGGGATGTATATAAATAAGCTTTCTATGTAAGAATTTGATTTGCAGTGAGTATTTTTCAGTTTTCAATAAGGAGTGAAGGTGCTCTCAGGAATACAGGTTTTGTGGGCAGAGATGGAATGTATAAGGCACTGGAACTACATGTTTTTAGCAGCTCATAGGGAGCATGCCATCCCCTATGGAGCCATATATTAACACATAAGATTGATCATGTAAAGGAGGATTCATGGTTTTCAAATCCTACATTTAATCATTTCTCCAAGGATTATTTCATACCATCAACCAACAGCCTCCTCAAAGTGTGCAAGATATATTTGAGTTGGCGCTACGAACTAGCACTGCGAACTAGTTAAGGAGGAGCATAGTATCTTGGATAGGTTGCAGGCACTCACGTTCATATTTATCAACATTCATAAAAGCCTTAGGACCATCAGGTACTCCATGAGGGTTTTCATCCTGTTTGAAGCTTAAGAAAGTGGTTTTGGATTTTTTTTCATTTTGGCGTTGTACACTGGTGACAGGCAATGCGAACTTCACTGCGAACTCATTTCTTGTAGCAACTGATTTTACATATTTGATCATAAATCCAAAATGGTTATGTGGTTTTTTCCAAAATCTCTTATGGAGGATAAAGATAATGTCATTAATTTGTTTTCCACACTTCAGGCTGACCCAGTTTGAAATTCGAGAAATATAATAAAAACACCAGTGCACTGCAAACTGGCGTTGCAAACTCTTTGTTTTGCATAGTTGTTGGATATTCGTCTTGTTTGGAGGTTTCCACCTGTCAAGGAAGGTTAGAATGGTATCCTAGGTGTTTTTTGGACATGAGGGACATGTGTTCCCTTTCCAGATCAATCGAGATGAACTTTTTCAAAAGGAATTTATCATCATCGACAAAATCTCCCAAAATATGAATTTGTTAGGATTTTGTTGGATTCTTTTGTAACAAGACTCCTAAATGGAGGAGGATCCTATGCAACTCGTTGGTTTCAACCTGATAAGTGTATATAGAGATTATTCACTATAAATGAAACTATTTTTGATGAGAAAAGGGTTGAATTCATGAGCCAAGAGAGGAGAGAGTTAGAGGAGCAGTTTTAGTTGCTCATTTGTAACCTTGAGGGCCTCTTTGTAATGACCTTTTCTGCCATTAAAGATTCATGAGAGCTGTTATCAGATTGTGTTATGTTTTTTTTCCATTTCTTTCTTATCTTATTTCTTGAATATATTGCAGGTTTAGAGGATCATAATTTCCATTGATTGATGGATTCATGAACAACAAAGAATATGATGTAGCTTTCCCATTAAATCATTGTTCATTGTTTAAGTAAATATTTATCTGTTGCAGAAAGGATCTCTGTACAATTGATGTTCTTCCTTTCTTCATATTCACCATGATTCTACTCATCATTATATATCCCTTTCTTTCCTAGTCTTGTTGATCCACCTACTCAAAACATTTAATCCATTTATATTCTGATGGGTACTAGGCTTATGCCTACAACGATCTAGGTGTGACTTCTAGTTCTAACATTTTTGGCAACATTGTTGGGGATGAAAGTGAAGACATATTCCCCGGGAGAAGGACAACGATCAGACCCAACTCTTGATGGTAGACAAGAGAAGGAAACCAACTTGAATGTAATATTCTACCTGGAAAATCCAACTTCATGATAGATGAATCTATGGGAGACTCGACTGGTTTGAAATGGACAACATTCTTTCTCAGAGGTATGCATTTTGTGATTTCTCAAATATATTTGGTTTTCCAAACAATGTGCCTGATAGAAGTGAATGGAAAGGCCGCCTTCCTATGTTTAGAGGAGAAAATTGGGAAATGCCAGTTGAGTTGTTATTAGATTTTCATGAGTGCATACTTAAGATGAAAGTTATACATGAATATGTCCTCATCAAATTGTTTACATACTCTTTATATGGAGCCGCTCGTGATTGGTGTAGATCACTCCCGGTTGCTTGTATTACTTCACTACGACATTTTCATGCTCCATTTCTTTTGTTTTGCAAAGAGAAAGTTGTAGATGATTTCCTTTATCAAGAATGTTTTTATGAATTCGATTTGTTGATTAAAGGATCAAATAGTCTTAAAGAGTATGCTACAGTAGAAGACACGTTTCATTATGATCAAGAGGATGATGATATTGAAAGTGATAGCTAGGATGTAGATACTTTTGACATTGTATCAAGTGTATCTATTGTTTTAAGTTGTCATAAAAATCAAATCGTTTCCTTTGAGCATTCAAATGATAAAGAGAAGATATTTACTAAAGCACATACAGAGCTTATTAGCAGCCAACCAGTATATGATAATGAAGAATATAAGGAAGAATTGCAACAACAGTTGGAATTCTCTTTATCACCTATTGATGAGCAAAAAACTCCAAGGATCAGTGAGGAAATGCCTATCATTTCTATACCTGCACTTGCAACAAACATCAAACAAAATATGATTAGTTGTAAAGTATATGAGGACCATCATTTTATTGATGAATCAACCTTCAAAGAGGAGCAAGGTGGTTTTCTTAACCAACTAGAAATGTCTTTTCATAAGTTTCATGATCCTGTGGATTTTTACATAGAGTTATATTTTTCAAAGGTTTCTAATGATCCGGTTATTGGTATGATTTCAGATCATAGTTGTAATTATCCATTTCTTACTAACCTCTTGCTACAAGCTTCATATCACTTGAAAATTATTTTGAATAGTTGCATGGAAGGAGTTATTTTCATCAGTTCGACACTCACCTGGCTGCATTGAAAGTATGATTTCAATTAATCAAAGAAGCTCAGCTAGATCGATTAGTGTAGGGATGTATATAAATACGCTTGTTATATAAGCATTTGATTTGTAGTGAGTATTCTTTAGTTTTCAATAAGGAGCGGAGGTTCTCTTAGGAATATAGGTTTTGTGGATAGAGATGGAATGGATAAGACACTGGAACTGCATGTTCTTAGCATCTCACAGGGAGCATGTCACCCCCCGTGGAGCCAGATGTTAACACATACCATTGATCATGTAAAGGAGGATTAATGTTTTTTAGAGACTACATTTAACCATTTATCCAAGGATTATTTCATACCATAAACTAATAACCTCCTTGAAGTGTGCAAGCTATATTTGAGTTGGCGCTACAAGCTGGCGCTGCGAACTAGTTAAGGAGGAGCATTGTAGCTTGAATATGTTGTAGGGACTCATGTTTGGATTTATCAAAATCCACAATAGACTTAGGACCATCAGGTACTCCATGAGGGTTTTCATCCTGTTTGAAGCTCTAGAAAGGTTTTTTTCTTTTGTTTTTCCTTTTGGGGTTGTGAACTGGTGTTGCGCACTAGGGACAGTTACTGAGAACTTCGCTACGAACTCATTTCCTATAACAACTTCTTTTATAGATTTGATCATAAATCCAAAACGATGATGTGGGTTTTTCCAAAATTTCTTGTGGAGGATAATGATAAGGTGATTGATTTGATGTCCAAATTTCAGGCTAACCCAGTTTGAAATTCGAGAGATATAATTAAAACATGAGTGCAATGAAAATTGGCACTCCAAACTCTTTGTTTTGCATAGTTGTTGGGTATTCGTCTTGTTTGGAGGTTGCCACCTGTCAAGGAAGGTTATAATAGTATCCTAGGATTTTTTTGGACATGAGGGAGATGTGTTCCATATCTAGATCAATTAGGATGAACTGTTTCAAAAGGAATTTATCATGATAGACAAAATCCCCCAAAATAGGAATTTGTTAGGATTTTGATGGAATCCTTTTTAACAAGACTCCTAAATGGAGGAGGATCCTATGTAACTCCTTGTTTTCAACTTGATAATGGTATATAGATATTATTCACTATAAATGAAAGGGTTTTTGATGAGAAAATGGTTTGATTCATGAGCCAAGAGAGGAGAGAGTTGGAGGAGAATTTTTAGTTTCTCATTTGTAAGTGTGAGGGCCTGTTTGTAATGACATTTAATGCCATTAAAGATTCATGAGAGCTGTTATCAGATTGTCTTCGTTATTTTTTCCATTTCTTTGTTATCATCGTGCATGAATATATTGGAAGTTTTAAGGATCATAGCTGCCATTGATTGATGGATTCATGAACAACATAGGATCTGTTGTAGCTTGACAATTAAATCATTGTTCATTGTTTAAGAAAATCTTTATCTGTTGTAGAAAGGATATCTATACAATGGATGTTCTTCCTTTTTTCACATTCACCATGATTCTACTCATCATTATATATTCCTTTCATTTTATAGACAACTTGATTGCCTTTGATCTGTAGGATGTTGTGACTCCTTGACCAATGGAATGCTTTTGCTGACAATTTACTTCCCTCTCCCTTTCTTTCCCAGTCTTGTTGATACACCTACTCAAACCATTTAATACATTTATATTATTATGGATACTATGCTTACACCTACAACAGTCTAAGTGTGACTTATAGTGCTAACATTTGGTACATTAGATTTGGAGAGAGGTACACTACATTGGTTGGCTATTAGTTCTAGGGTTTGCTTCTGGAATTATTCTCTCTATCAAGGTTAAGGTGCTCAAGGGTGGCCTTTGTAATATTCTAGATATAAAAAGTATTAATAGCAGAAAAAAATTGTTAGAAATGGCAGATAAACAATAATATAACCAGAACAACACCACAATAACACTGAAATGATATCAGAATAACACTAGAAAGAGCACTTTGATTATTAGAGCAATGTTCACTTGCCTCTTAGAGGAAGAAACCTACACCCGAGAAGAGATCTATTACAATAATATCCAATCTAGGGTTCTCATACCCTCGACTCCTATTTTTACTAAATATGTCTATCCAAAAGAACCATCTAGAGGAAGATCCTTCTAGAAGTGAAAGCTTCTATTAGGTCTTCTAACATTCGAATTATTCTACCTTATTGCAAGGCATTATTAATATTGACCTTTATTACATCCGAATATATTGTTCTACCTATGTGAGGGGTTAGGTCCCTAAAATTTCCTCCCCCTTAAAACCAACCTTGTCCTCAAGGCTTGAGATGTGGAAATTGTTGTAGAATGGTAGTTGATTCACAAGTGTCATCTGTTGGAGTTGTATATTTCCAATGGACTAAGACTTCCTTGATGGTTCACTGACGCAAGACACACTCACACTGGTACAAAACTACTTGTGGTTGTAGCCAAATGGATCCTTCTTCATCCAACTCGGGAAGGTTGGTTTGAGTTTGACACTTAGTTCCAATCACCTTCTTTAAGAATGAAACATGAAAAACAATATGTATCTTAGAATGACTAGGAAAAGCTAACTAATAAGCACCCTTTCCCACATGCTTGAGAATGGTATAAGGACCACAAAATTTGGGTGCCAGCTTCTGAGAATGGTCAACCTTGAGGGAATTTTGCTTGTAAGGTTATAGTCGAAGAAACACATGATCCCCTTCTACAAATTAACATTCAGAGAAACCTTGATCTTCTTGTTGCTTCATGCGATTCTGGGCCATGACCAAATTCTCTTTGAGGGTACAGAGAATAGCCTCTCGAACTGTAAGTGTTTGGTCAACCACATGGACCTTTGAGAAACCTGGTAAATATGAGAGAAATGAAGGTGGATTTTTTCCATATACTACTTCAAAAGGAGTCATGTGAGTAGCTGTATGTTATGAAGTGTTGTACCACCATTCAGCTAGGGGTAACCATTAAGCCCACTAATTTTTCTTTTCCGATGAAAAACACCTCAAATATGTTTCCAAACAGTTGTTGACCACTTCAGTTTGACCATCAATCTAGGGTTGATAAGATGCGTTGAGATGCAATTGAGTGCCTTCTAGCTTGAATAGTTCTTGCCAAAAATTGCTAGTGAAATTTGGGTCACGATCATAAAGAATAGAATGTAGCATGCCATAAAGCTTTAAGTCCTGATCCATGAAAAGTTGAGCCACCGTGGATTTTGTAAATGGGTGTTGAAGAGAACATAAATGAGCATACTTGGAAAGGCGATCAACTACCACCATGATGACTAATTTATTTCCTGATTTAGTAAAGCTTGTAATAAAATCCATAGAGATATCCCTCCAAATAGCAGGTGGAATCAGAAGCGGTTGTAGTTTTATGGGAGATTTGACTTTTTCTCCCTGGTTTCATTGACACATATAACATTCAGTGAAAAAATTATGAACTTCTTGTTTCATACCATCCCAGAAAAAAAATCGTTTAACCCTGTCATAGGTTGTGGTAAACCCGGAGTGCCCAACTGTGGGTGTAGCATGAAGCTCAGAAAGTACCATGGATTTAAGTTTTGATTGTTTACTTAAATGAAAATGGCCTTTGTATCAAATATCATCATGGATCCAAGAGTACCCAGGGGAAACTGGAGAATTGGACTTCAATTGTTGTATCAGATGTGAACTTTTGGGATCGTGTAGCCATTCCTGGAAAACAGCTTGGACCTAATCTGGTACAATGAAGGAGAGAGAAAAAAGGGATCCTTCATCTTCATATTTTCGGGAAAGTGCATCTGCAACCACATTGTCTTTTCATTTCTTGTAAATGATCTCATAATCATATCCAAAGAGCTTAGTCACCCAATTTTGTTTCTCTACGGAGGAAATGCATTGTTCCAAAAACTACTTGAGGCTTTGATGATCTGTATTAATTTGGAAGTGTTTCCCCAATAGATAAGAGAGCCACAAATCAATGACATGAAGAATAGCCAACATTTCCTTTTCATTGATTCATTTTCCCAAATTTAGTTCAGACAGTTGTTTGCTGGTAAATGCCAAAGGTCAACCCTCTTGCATAAGGACAACACCAATTCCTTTCCCTGAAGAATCACATTCCAGGACAAAGGTCTTTGTGAAATCATGAAGGGCCAAGACTTGAGTGGTTCACATGGCCATATTCAAGGTTTGAAAAGCCTGAGTAGCTACTGGGGTCCAAGTGAAACAATTCTTTTCAAGGAGTGCATTCAGAGGTGCCACAATCTTTCCATAATTCTTAACAAACTTGCGATAATAACATGTTAATCCCAAAAATCCATGCAATATTTTGAGAGTCTTTGGGTGAGGCCTATCTTGCATAGCTTCAATATTTTTAGGATCCACCCTAATATCATCCTTTCCAACAAGATGACCCAAGTACTTGACTTACGAGGAACCAAAATCACATTGAGATTGTTTCAGGAAAATTTGTTGCTAAGAGAGTAAATGGAGAACTCAATCCACATGAGCAAGATGGTCTCTCCAGGTTTTTCTATAGATGAGGATATCATCAAAGAAAACTAAGACAAAATGATGAAGAAAAGGACGGAAGACATGATTCATGAGGCATTGGAAGGTGGAGGGGGCATTACACAAGCCAAAGGGCATAACCAAAAACTCATAGTGTCCCTCTTAAGTTCTAAAGGAATTCTTAGGGATGTTTGCCTCTTTCATACGGATCTGGTGGTAGCCATAATGAAGACCAAGTTTAGTAAAGAACTGGGCGCCACTCAATTCATCCAAGAGGTCATCAATGACAAGAATGGGAAATTTGTCTTTAATGGTGATTTTGTTGAGGGCATGGAAGTTAGGACACATCTACCAAGAGCCTTCTTTCTTCAGGACTATGACCAAAGGAGAATAGTAGGGGCTCATACTAGGGTATATAACACTTGCGTTAAGCAGTTCTTGAACCATTTTCTCAATTTCATTTTTTTGGGAAAAGGGGTGATGATAGGGACAGATATTGGGAGGAAGGATTCCTAGTACAAGGGGAATGGAATGATCATGAAAACCATGGGAAGGAGGGAGTCCTTGGGGAGTGGAAAATGTCACTTTATGTTTAGAGAGGATGGATTGGAGGTCTTGCAATAGAGAGGGTGTCTTAGTTGCTTGTATGGCATGTAGTTGGGAAATAATTCCATAATGACCTTTTTTGAGCATATTTTCCATGTGATGGGAAGTAATGATCTCAGGTGAACCAATATTGATGCTTTGGAACTTATATTGTTGTCCCTCCTGGTCAAATTGCATGGCTAATTCCTTAAAATCCATGAGAATGGGATCTAAAGTCCTTATCCAGTCTGCACCCAACACAATGTCACAACCACCCATGTCGATAGAAAACATATGAGATTTCAGGTGGTAGTCACCAAATTGGAGACACACATTTTCAGAACACCCTCCACATTTCATGGAGCTGCCATTAGCAATCATGATTTGGAAATTATTGACTACATGGATATAACAATGAGTTTCTTGGGCAATGTGATGATGAATAAAATTATGGGTGCTTCCACTATCAACAATAATGATGACCTTCATATGCTTGATGTAACCAATTACCTTGAGGGTTTGGACATAAGAGAAGCCAGTGAGAGCATTAAGGGAAATGACTGGTTGTACTTCAGGAGGGTCTGAGGGAGGGGTTATGTTAGTGGGTTCAGGTGACTCAGACACAAGGGGAGTTTCAACATACTCTTCCGAAATATCCTCCGAGATGGCCATAAAAATATTTTGTTCCTTACACTTTTGGCTTGGAAAATATCTTTCATCACAACTATAACAAAGGCCTTTGAGTTGGCGTTCAACCATTTCATCCCTAGTCAATTTTCGGATCTTTAGTGGAGTAGAAGGAGTAGTGGGATTTACAGGTTTAGTGCGAGGAATAAAGGAGGGTTTCCAATTTTGAGATGAGACAACCTATTGCGCTTCCTTATCTCTTTTAGTATCCTCCACACAACTCTGAGGTTGAGCCATGAGGACATGGGAAAAAATATCATCCTTGAGGTCATTGATAAAACATTCTTAGAAAAAAGCATCAGACATGCCCTCTGTACGAAAATCCAGTCTCTCAAAAGAAACTATAAAGTCTTCCACTATTCCAAATTGTTTCAACTTTGTCGAATGGCCTAAATGGTTGGTGTCAGTGTCAAAGCGTTCATGAATATCTACCACAAAGTGTGTCCAAACAACATACCCTTGACAGGCAGTTTTTCTCCATTGCCACCATTGCCAATGTTCTTGATCTAGATGAAGAACACCATACCGAAGTTTCTCCAAATCATCTGTAATGTCATACAAAGAGAAATAATGTTCCATTTGAGTTACCCAACCAGTGGGATCTGAGCCATCAAATTTGGTCACCTTCACCCATGGAAGGCGTAGGTCACGCTGAAAGTGATGGGGATGAAAATTATGGGAATGAGAGGAAGTTTCAGCTTTGGTATGCAAAGATGGGTCAGATAAAGGGGGATTTGCAAGGAAATGCAGCTTGGTGCAGATCATCGAAACAACAAATTCAAGTTGGGTAGTCATGTCTTGTTTGAGGTCTTCTTTGAGTTCGGTGATTGATGCGGTGATAGAGGAATGCATGTTTTGATTGATCGTGGCAATATTGGCACTGAGGTGTCTCACTTCTTGTTGGGTCTTTGTGAAATTAGATTGCAAGGTATTGTAGCAATCTTCCAAGTCTTGGCTACGGGTATGGGCCATGATGATGAGGTAACCGAAAAGGGGTGGGTGGTGTCAAAATTTTTGCTGAAAAATGATAGGTATGAATGTGATAAGGGTGAAGAGATAAATCCAATAGGTCTCAAATAATCGTGCAAAAATTTCCAAACTTTTATTTATTTATTTACACCTGCGGAGTTATACTTTGGTTTGAAGAATAACACAGTGATGGGATTCCCAAATTCTTAACCAGTAAGAAATGTGTAGTGATTTGGAAACTTGAACACAGTTGCACGACAATAGATCTTGTTTGTTTTATGTTTTGTTTCCATCCCCAATGGTTAGGTATTTAAGTGTTCTACAGACAAGGGTTTGCCCTGTGCTATAGCTCTCTGATATATGTATAGGGTCCAACAGTAGTACTCGGCCCATTATCTTAGGGAACCAAATAAGGAAGCTAGACCATGCCCTTAGCCATACTGCCTGACTACCTAGGTACTAGAGAGTATCTTTCTGAGTGTTGTTCTCGGTGACACTATAGCAGTCAGGTGACCGATTGGTTTATCTAAAGAGGGCTTTAGGAAATCTAGGTTGATCCGTATACATGTGTTGTCTGATGCGCTACCACTCAAAGGCGTACCAACATGGGTTACAAGGGTGGGCAACAAATGTGTGCTTAAGAACCACTTGTAGTTCCTGTGTGTATGAATCCCTCAATCACATTTTTATGCGCATAAAGGTAGATCTTTGTAGCTTAAATTCGTCGGAATACGTCTCTACCCTAAAAAAAAAATAACCCACAATTTTCTATCGAGGAAAGTGCTTTGATACCACTTGTAATATTCTAGATATAAAAAGTATGCAGAACAGAAATAAATTGCTAGAAATGGCAGATAAACAACAATATAACCAGAACATCACCATAGTAAAACTGAAATGATATCATAATAACACCAGAAAGAGCGCTTTGATTCTGAGAGCAATGTTCACTTGCCTCTTCGAGGGGGAAACCTCCAGTTGAGCATATCTCTATTACAATAATATCCAAGATAGGTTCTCATACCCTCGACTCCTATTTATACTAAATATGTCTATCCAAAAGAACCATCTAGAGGAATATCCTTCTAGAAGCAGAAGATTCTATTAGGTCTTCTCACATTCGACTTATTCTACCTTATTGTAAGGCCTTATTAATATTGACCTTTATTACATCCAAATATATTGTTCTACCTACGTGATGGGTTAGGTCCCTAACAGAATTTTTGCCTATGGTTGGGTGAAAATACTACTATATCTTCATTGAGAAATGAGCATGCCTACATTTGTAACAGTCAACAAATACATGGAAGATATAGTTAAAGAGCATTGGGTAGCAGTGAAATGGGTGCTTCAGTATCTTATGGGAACAATTAATTATTGTATCACCTATAATGATTGCATTGATTTAGTCTGTGGTTATGTCGATTCAATTTTTGTAGGTTACTTGGACAAAATAAGATCCACTTCAGGATATTTCTTTACTCTTACAGGAGGACTTGTTAGCTGGATGTCCAAGCTTAAAAACATTGTCGCTTTATCCACTACAAAGGAAGAATATATAGCTTCTTCACATGCTTGCAAGGAGGAAATTTGGTTAAAGGGTAAGTGCACGAAGTTCATGGCCAAAAAGGTGGCAATCCATGCAGTAGGAATGCGCACTCACAGGAAGACGTTTTTATAGAAACTTTTTCCTCACCCCATGCAACTTGCTTGGATGGACTTCCATTTCCCTATGTAGACTTGAAGTCACCTTTTTTTACCTTACAAAGTAACAAAAACATATGTTTCCACATATACACGCCCTACAAGTTATACAACAAGCGTATATGTAGGTTGCTCCATTACAACCTGTGTACATTAGGTTTGTTGCTCAAAATTAAAAATTATGCTGGGTTTCCATGCCATGTAACGAGATCCATGATCCTTGACGTTCCATATACTAGAAACTCTCTGACTTGGCCCTTTTGTTCCATCTAAAGGATATAAATTGAGCCATATCCAAGCCTTGAAGGAGATTCAACAATTCAACTTTGAGAGCAAAGACACTTTGGAGAAATTTCACTTCATATTGAGTCTACATCCCTTTGTCCTTGAAAGTATGAACTCCTTGTTCATCCCCCAAGATCTTCCTTATTTGTGATGGAGAACTTCATTGACTCCTTCATATGAGATTTTCTTTAGTGGAGTATTGAAGTGGTGGAGGCCTAGCTGGAGGGACTTAGTTTCTCGGTTCTGATATGTGTCGTTACAAAAAAAATTCACCTATGTTCTTCTACTGATTATTTTAATACAAATACTCTTTTCCTGTCTAATTAGTGTTTGCAAATATTTGAATTATTATTCCATGGGTGTATTTTTCATGTATTTTAATGGATTATGATATTCTATATCCTAACATTATATATTATCACTATATTCTTGCGTGTCTTTGTTTTTTAGGACACGTTGCAGGTATAAAGCTTTGAGTTTCATTCTCAATGATGGTCTTCATTGAACGTCCAGACGAGGTAGACTCTTGGCCCTCTCTTGTTAGCATTTTATTTATATAGCATACTTGGGATTAGAGTTGATTTTTGCATGTCATTCCATATGTTATGGTTTACCCCATGCCCTAGAGATATATTCCTCGTAACAATGTGAGCATTCTTAGGCATGTGCATGCGTTCCTAAACCTATACATTTGGAGGTGGTCAAACCTCCATTAGGATTTCCAGGTAGGTTTAGTGGCAATAATGCATGCACTTTCTTAAGAAAATGTTCACGTTCTTATGAACCTATGTGTGTTCTTAATAATGCATGCACGTTCCTACTGATAAACGTTTTTAAGAGGTCATGAGCACGATTTATGGTCATTGTGTAGAAATCAGGCTCACATTTCTACTCTTATTGAGGATATAGAGGAGATAGAGAGGAAGGATATTGAAACCATGTCTAATTATGCTTGATTTATCTTATTTTTAACTCAATTTAGTCATTTCCAATTTAGTCTTTTTCTTCCATGAATCTAAATTAAAAAAAAATTGTAATTTTATATTTTAATTAAAAAACCAACCTAATTTAGAAGCCATGGATTTCAAATTGAAACATCTATAATAAAATGGAACCCCAAGAAAATGAAAACCGCTCAAAAGAAAACCAAGAAGATCAAAACTCCAGCCCACCATAACCTCCCAATGTAAACACTCAAATTTATGAGGGGTTGGTTATATTAAGAGCCCTTGACAAACAATTAAGGGACACTAGAGAGCCTAGCAGAGTCTCCTTGGCCGCTTCTTTGGACATCATTGTGAATTCCATTGCAATTTCCCAAGGGATATTGACCTCTATTTCTAATTATAGTGAAAGAATGTATGAGTAATACAACATTGGTTTGGACATAAACTAATTCAAATACTTGGGAATTTCAAAACCACAATTACTGTCTATTTTTAAGGATCCTAGAACTGGACAAGAACTACCATTGAGAACAAAAAACACCTCCATTGACTAGTGCATCCATCCCTAGATTAGTCAAAATTGGATGGATAGGTGGTATATGGTTTTTGATAAACCTCCCTACAATAACAGGGAGATTCCCTTATATTTTATGAGAAAATGATGGGATGAGTTTATTTTGGGTAAGCATGTCAACTACTTTGACACTGGACACTTCCACGAGGTGGGTATAGGGTTAACACAAGACCAAGAGCATGCCTAGGAGAAACCACATGTTAGTTCCTCGTCCCCCTAGGCAAAGGACTCACCCCCCTACATAACATCCTCCTATTGTAGAGAGATTGAAACAAGTAAATATAACCATTTCATCATTGACTCATAGCCTAGTGCACCACAATATATTTGTTGCACTAGTTGGGAAGGAGGTGTTGGTCAACAACATTGATAGAGGGGTTGGAGGTTCAACATGCATGGTAGATTACAGTGAAGAGAGGGAACATGGTCATAGTAATCGTCCATGTGAACCTCACAAATGCTCAAGTTGTGGGAAAACATGCTATGGGCCTACAGAGCCCATTGGAAAACATAGCTTCATGGAGGAGTTTAGCATCATAGCCCTCTTTATGTTCTTCATCATTATATATTTATTTTGTATTATGTGTATTTATATTGATATTTTATTGTACATTTTTTTGAATTTGTTATGTCCTAATAGTAGACCCTCTACACTAATGGATGCATTAGTGCCTAGCCCCACCACTGATGCGACAATAGAGGTAGCATGTTCATTGGGTTCACCCCACATGCGGGTATGTGTCACATATGATAAATTTACCATAATCATTTCTTTATTTTATGGAATCCTCAAATTTTTAAAGTTCTCGTGTTTATACAAGATTTAGGACTAGGTGATGTCAAGGAATGTCCATATAGGATGGACAAGTCACTTGTATCACATGTATCATCTGTAGAGTTAAATATTGTCTAATTCTCAAATTGTTTGTTTTCATGTTTTTGAATTTTACTATTTGGTAATAATAGTTCAATTTTATTAATATGTATGTAGGTTGTAGATATATTTGATATCTATAGTACCTATGCACTCCCTGAGCACCTGGGTTTTGCTTCTACGTTACCTTTCTCCAGGCCTAAGGTGTTGCAATCACCTGTACAGCCTATGGGGGTCCATCAATTCCCACCCTCATCATTTCCATCATCCCCATAGACTGAAACTACCACAGTAGAGGTTGTGTTGGAGTAGGTTGTACAACCTAGTGTTCCATATACCAGTGAATCTCCATCGAGGCCTCAGATATTCACTGTGAGACAATGCATTGATGATAATTTTTAATGTTTCATGAATTTTATTTTATGTATATTTGTTTAATTTTCTTTATTTGATCCTTGTAACTGATGCAGGGTGGCATCATGGAGAGACTGGGGTCATGGAGGAGGGTAACACCCTCATGATTGAAAGTACCATATGCGGTGAGTTGTCATAGGTTAAAGTACAAAGTATAATTTTCTATCTTTATTAATTCATTGAATAAAAAAACTTATAACAATGTTTATTCTTTTTATAGTCTCCAGAGCATCGAAGCACACCCAGGCATAGAACCTCTCGAGGTGATTCCTCAAGCAAGAGAAGAAAGATTGATTTCCAGGATGCTCCTGAGGGTGGTGAGGGTGGCAGTGGTCAATGATTGACCAACTACTACCATTTTGTATCGAGGCCACCATATGGATTTTTTTTATGTTATGGAACTTGTTCTCGCTTTGTATATTGGGAACGAGTTGCCATTTTGTAAAAAATAAAAAATTTAGACAATGTTGAATATATATATATATATATTTCATGGAACATGTTTTATGAATCTCATTGTTTCTAGATTTTATGTTGATGAATATATGAATTTCAAAGGGTTTGAATTCCAAAGTGTATGAATTTTATGTGTATTAATCCCTTGATTTTTTTCTAAAGTATTATAAATATTTTCATTACACATTAAGGAATATCTTATGGTGGAAATTATTTCTAAGTGATAAATCCATAAGCAATTAATGGTTTTCAAGTAGCATTTCTTGCTAATTAACTATTTATCTCTACATCATCTATAGATCATTCCTTTTGAATTATTTGCATGATTTTTGTGGATATCCATATTCTAACTCACAACCAACAATGCATGGACTACCTCTTGAATTATCTCCATATAAATCCAATGACAATCCACATTCAAATAGTGGTCAGTTTAAAATATTGTGACCTAAAAAATGGCATATTACAATAATTTATTATAGAAATATTTTTTCTCATTGATCTTCTACATAATTGTAAATCACTTAACAATATCTGCTCAATGTTATGTAAAATTAACCTCCATAACTAGTACTATAATTACACAATTACGAAGATGACATAAGCTAAAATTCAATTATGAAAGTACACAACATTTGGAAAACCCAAACTCTTCATATATATTTAGAATATCAAGTACATGCACCTACCAATATCTTATCAGGGGTTGATAGAATTCGGGCTCTTCAAACCCTAGTGATGGAAACCATACGATAACATTAGCCAATAGTTGACTCCATTAGAGATCATCAACATGTATCATACACAATGGTAAGTCCTTTTTGGAACCTACATTTGTATCCCACACATGTACAAGATCAACTCCATCTATCTTCTCGATAACAAGCACATTAGGTAACACCAGGGTTTTAAAATGCCACAAAGCCCTAACTCCTTCTCTTACTAGAGCTACATGATAAAAGTCTTTATTTTCTCCTGTAGGTATAATTCCTCATGTCTCACAATTAAACCCTAGGAATACACCTTGACACCTGTTATGACATTTTTGTCATAATTGTCATCCCTTTAGGGTTGTCATGCCTTGAATATTATAGGGTTTTCATTTGTCATATTGTATTTCAGCATGAATTTGTTATCTAAACCCTAATTCTATATTGAATTTGTACCCCCCTTTCATTTAGTGATTGCTTATTTTAAGGGTTGTTATATTTTTCCTTCTATTTCCTTTCCTTGGCTTTCCTTTCCATTCCATTCCATGCCATGCCTTGAATTTTCATTCCATACCATGTCATTCCATGCATTTCCCTACCTTTTCATTCCATACCATGCCATGCCATGAAATTCCTTTCCTTTCATTGAATTACATTTCCTTGGCACACCATGCCATGCCTTGAATTACCTTGACTTTCCTTGCACTGCCTTTCCTTCCATTCCATGCTATGCCATGCAGTGTCTTTCCTTTGCATTATTTTCCTTTCCTTTCCATACCATGTATTTCCTTTGCTTTCCATGTCATGCCTTGCATTACCTTACCTTGCCTTGCCATGCCATGCCATGCCTTGTATTTCCTTCACTTGTCTTTCCTTTCCCTTCCATGCCATGTCATTCCATCCATTTACTTTCCATGCCTTTACATGCGATTCCATGCCACACCATGCCATTCCATGCCATGCCATGCCATGCCATTCCATGCCATGCCATGCCATGCCTTGGTATTCCTTGGCATGCCTTTGCATGCATTTAGTTTCCATGCCATGCCTTGTCTTACCATGCCATGCCATGCATGACTTTCCATACCTTTTATTTCCATGCCATGCATTTCCTTTATTTTCCATGGTATGGTATGGTATTCTATGGTATTCCTTTCAATTCCATGACATGCCTTGCCTTTCATTTCCTTCCCATTCCATGTCAAGTAATGTATTTCCCTTACATGTTTTTCCATGATATGCCTTACATTGCCTTGCCTTTCCATGACATGAATTGCCTTTCCTTTGCATCCCATGCCATGCTATGCCTTGAATTTCCTTGCCTTGCCTTTCCATGCCATGAAATTCCTTGCATTGCCTTGCCTTTCCTTTCCTCCCTTTCCATGCCATGCCATGCATTTCCATGCCATGCCATGTCATGCCATGTTGTGCCTTACCATTCCATGTAATGCATGACTTGTCATACCTTTCCTTTCCTTTCCATGGTATGGTATGGTATGGTACGCCTTGCCATGCCATGCATTTTCTTTCCTTTCCATGTCATGCCTTGTCTTTCCTTGCCATGCCATGGTAAGGTATGGTATGGTATGGTATGCCTTGCCATGCCATGTCTTTCCTTGCCTTTCCATGTTATGGTATGGTATGGTATTCCTTTCCATGCCATGACATGCCTTACCTTTCCTTCCCATGGTATGGTATGGTATGGTATGGTATGTGATGCAGTCCCCCTACTCTTCCCAAGGCTACGCGACCTCTCGGTATAGGATCATTCGAATTCAGGAGCTGAATCAACTCACAATTTTGTGTTGAACCTCTTCTATCTTCTCCACAATTCAAACTCCTAAATCTCGAGTGTGAAATCCCCTTTTCTAGATTTTCTGAGTACCCACAAATTCCTCGATGTGACCATGGTTGAAAAACCGTGGGATTAAATCTTCGCTCCCCATGCACTTCGAGACTTTGGGATTCGACTGTTTTGGATGCAGCTAATTCCTTATTACCTGAGCTCCAGACCTATGAAATCACCAGACCAAATCTATGGCCCACACTTCTCCAACAATCGATGACTATGATCTACTTCGGGACTTCGACTCTAGGAGTTTTGAGTGTTCCAAACACTCATTTTCCCTAGAGTGACCTTTACCTAGAGTTTCATATCAAGTGCCATGTGCCCTTCTTGATCGACGATCGAGATCCACCCTTTACTCCACTTTAGATGACTTATCGTCAATTCTCCTTTGCGTTCTTTCTCCTGGAGTATCAATCCTCCAAAGTGACATATCTTCCACCACGCATCCTATTCCAATGGACGGTTCTGATGAGCTCCGATGCTCTGGCCTTCAGGAGTTCTTGTGCCTTCACTCTTCACTTTCCTCCATAGTGACTTTTCTCCAGAGTAAATCTCCACTCTCCATGTGTCTCTCTGCTTATCAATGACTTTTATTGACTCCGAACTTCAAGAGTTTTGACCCTTAGAAACTTACTCGACAATTTCCCCGAAGTAGTCTATTACCAGATTAATAGATCTGTCTCCACGTCTCCCAAAAATAGACCACTAGGATGATTCCTTACCTTCGGATCTTCAAACACCTCCAAAGTGATTACCTACTGAATAAGTCATAAAGTGGTGGTGACCACTTGTTGTCATTTAACACCTCAACTTATGCTATCCTTCCACTATGATTGATCATCGGTTGAGAATTATCCCAAAGTATATCAACAATTAACCTTGAATTCGACCTTCGGTGCTTCAGGTGTTTGCTGGTGGTGAAAATACCAAAGTGCAAACTCCCAGAGTGACGTAACTTGCTAAAGTTATTTTTTGACTTGGAACCAGTCAACTAGCTACCATGTGTCACTTAGATTCATGACTTACACATACCTGAAATGCCAATTTCATCTTGACCCTTTTCATCATCTGATTGTCCCATGTATCCTTGCTGACATGGTATGCTGACATGGATCTCCTGATGTGTGTGCTACATGTATTCACTTTGTGACTTCAGAGCTTTAGCCTATGTATTTTCTTATCCTAACCTTCCACTTTACTCAATCCAATGGTCAATATATTATCCGAAGTGTTCCTCAGATCAAAAAATTCATGTCCACTTTGGGACTTGGGCCTTCGAATGAACTCATATGTTCTGAATTCTTTTTTGTTGAAGTGGTCAGCGTCGAAGTTGACCACCCTCATCCTTGGTACAATCTAAATAGATCAATGGTTGACATGATTTCCCTTCTCTTCTTCTGATCCAACGGTTGACGAAAGTTCATGAATTCAGAACTTTGGTTAACTTCTCCTTTCTTACTTCTTGTTTTACCCAAAGTGAGATTACTCGAAGTGTAACCTCCCCAAAACTTTTAATTTGAAATGAATGTTGTTCATCGATCGCGATATTAGATCGATGACTCAATCTATCTGCGATGCTTCTTTTTCTTGTTTTAAATCCAATGACTCTTATTTTTCCCAAAAGGTTACCTACGATTGGATGGCTTAGGTTTATTTCAGAACTTTGGCTTCTGCTAAAATTCCTTCATGCACATTTCCTTCGGTCGATTTTACCCAAAGTGGTCAATGTCGGGCTGACCATGCATATGTCACTTCCATGATCTACGGTTCATGACTTACTCTTTCCTTCCACTCAACTTGATCCAATGATCGATGTGGATTGCAGAACCATAACTTTCACATGGTTTATCTTGTCACCCAAACTCTGCAATTGAAGTTGTGTGATTGTTGGTGGATCAACCATAGTCGTCGATTTTTGAATTGATGAGATCCGACGGTCTAGACTAATTGCGGGATTGGAAATAAAGTGTAGTTTAATTCTCCCTTCGCGCTCCGCAATCAATCCCTACCCTTGATTTGGCGCTTGCGTATCCAACAATCCTGGTTTGTCCTATGGGGATTTCGATCCCGATCATATTTTTGCAATGCACTTTCCCTTAATAGCTTCATGTGTGTCATCGACTATTGAGATCAATGACATTACAACAATGAAAGTATGTCCAACAAACAGTACTATCAAAAGTGATATCATTTACCTTCTACAATATTTCTTTTATAGAATAATTTTCAATGACACTTGTCCTCATGCACAATTAATTAATTTTTAATAATTAAATTAAATGATTATTCACCCAACACATGTGTCACTCTCTCCCAAAGTTACAAATCTATTTAACTTTTTATTTTATTTAAAAATCTATTTTCCCTCACATTCCCTAATGTGTTCCTATTTTCTCTCTTAGTTGTTCCTTTGTTCCTCAAATCCTCATTTAATGAGTATCCACTAACTAGATCTTAGTTAGAATTGTATTAGGATTCTTGTTTTAGTTGGAATTAGTGGTAGTTTGACTCAAGATGCTATTCTATGTGTACAACTATTCTCTCATGTTTTATTTCTTTCTATTTTAAAAATCTCTTTTATTATTTTCATGCACACACGTGCAATTTTCCCAACCTTTAAGTTTTTATTCCCTCTTTTCCTAGAGTTTGATTTTATCTCAAATCTTTTAACTTCTTTCATATTTTATTTAATCCTTTAATTAAAATTAGACTTAGACTTAGTGTATATTTAGGATTAGACTCTGGTTTTGTTTCTAAGTTTATTATTTACTGATTAATTAATACCATCTCCCATCAAGGTCTAATCATTTTATTAATTCTCTAGGCCATCTAGATTTATTGACTCAAATTTTAATTACGCGACATGTCCTTCAGGATGCACCTCCATGCTCCAAGGGTGACACTCGCCCTTGATTGGTTTTGGAAGTTGTCTCACCCTTGGAGTCAACACTCCATTCGGTCGACCTTGTGAGAGACTAAGGGTTTCTAAGGAATATGGACTTTTCCTTATTGCACACCCATTATATTTCTTTCTGAGTGATTGTCTCATTCTTCCCTCACAACATTGTGGACCTATCAAACTAGGTATTTGTTAACCTACAGTTTAGGTCATGATGGGAGTGCTAGTAGGCTATGACAGGGATGTTGCCACACCTCTCCCTAAAATTTCTAGTTTCTGTGCATGACCCCTTTACTCCTTATGTGATTCGTATTAGCAAGCATCGTCAACCCTGTATCCACTAAAAAAAACAATTTCAATAATCCATATACATAAATCATACTGCTAGTGGGAAAACCCCCCTATAACTACACCAGGGTTCAAGATGTAGACATAGCGAATAACCATCTAAAATTCAATAATTTATACTCTACCCCAAACATACCAAAATAATGTAAAGAAATAAAATAGAGAATATATCGAGTAACTATACCTTTGATCCAACTTCTGGTGATGATCTCCTCAAGCTTAGAAATTCCACTGACTACACGTCTCCTCCCGAGGCTGACCTACATTCAAAGATAAGCAAATGAGAACTGAAAACACGTTATTCTATAAATGATTTAGGGTTATATATTGAATGATAAGTATAAATCAATAAACATCCTCAAAACACCATCATTTGGGATAGGAAAATGTGATTCTTTTATTCATCCTACAAAGATTATACCTTACAATCTGTGTCGACCACTGTTCCGCGAACCTGGTCTGGGATCCTCTTTACCATGCTCCAAGTGCACCTTGAATGAAATTATTCTCTCAACCTTATGATCACCTCAATGGAATGGAATGGGTTGAATGGAGGAAGAAGGGGTTGATCAGTGAAGGTTGAGGCAATATCTCACAAAAGGAGGCAATATATTGGGCAAGTAGGGGAAGTGAAATTGGGTAGATGTTTAATGTTCTTATGCTTGGATGTGAAATGGGACCCCAAAACCTCATTTTATATGCCAAAATAATGTTTATTCGGTTGGGTGATGGGCTATAGCAGGTGGATTAGTAGGGAAACTTCCAATAACCCGTGAATTTCAATGAATTCCTTGCAAATTTTTATTTTTTGCAACTTTTGAAAGCATACACGAGCTGTAATGGTGCAGAAAGTGTATGTACGCAAGGTTTAGTGGTTCATCAAGCATATGTATGTGGGTTGTAATGGTGCAGGGCATGCACATCTTCTAAAAAATGGTTTTTTAAACAGAGCTTCTTAGCAGTTCTTTGGCAAAATATGCATGTAAGAGGGCCAAGGCCATGTATGCATGATTAGGGAATTTTAGGGATATAACACACACTGTAATCAATCATATATCACATGTGTGTAAAATGAAATACTCAAACAAATAAAATCCATTCCCTAACTCAATCTGAAGTCCAAGGAATTTCATTGATGCCATGAGCATCCATAACATGTCATGTGTCCTGCACACTCAGGAGAACTCACCAATAATAAATGTCAATACATATACATCTGAAAGTAACAATAAATCACAATACACCATCATCATAATATATAATTGATAATCGAAACATAATCATAATGTACCATAACCAAATCACTTGCACGCAAGTTTCCTAAAAGAATAAGTCAATGAAAGTTTGCTCAGTCAACCCATTTATGCATTCCATTACATTTTTATAATTCTCAATATCATTTTCAATAGACATAGATGTGGTTAGGTTTTCTCTCAACTTCATTAGATGGAAATGATCTTTCTATTGGATTTTTTTATATATGCTTTTGTTTAGAATTGTATTTATCTGCCATTATATGGTCAATCATTTCACTCACATCAATTTATGATCAATTGTATCCTTGAACCTACAAATAATTATCAACACATGATTAGTTGGATATATATATATATATATATGAATCAAAATGAAATGTAACACAATGTACTTAAAAATATACTTACAAAAATTCCATACATAATGTATTCAACAAAAAATTGATATATTTACAAACATGTTTTTATTGGCTCACCACCCACCATGACCCAAAATAAATCAATCCTTTACATTATCTCTTTCTATCTTCCCTTTCGTACTCTTTTGCACATACTATTCAACATGAATACTTTCCTTCAAATCCTTCTATTGTTTGCGAGTCAAGTTGTTGTCCCTTTCTTTTTCATCCAAGATTGATTTTCTTCATTTATGCCTAACATTATTAATCAATTTTCTCATTTTTTTCTTTTAATATTTGGTGTAAATCCCTCCACCAAAAATATCAAAGGAATTTTCCATTTTTCGAATCACTAGATCCATATTTCTTTCATCTTGATCTGCAAAATTGGGTTTGGTGACATCCAAATGAGACCTTACTCTTGTGCCCAACTCTAAGGCCCTCCTTTTAGCATTTGGTCTAACAGGTTCACCATCGTTTATCAAATAAGCCTTATTCCCCTATAATTTCATTTCTTTGGCTTCTGTTTCTGTGGACCTAGATATGCCGTGACTCATTCTACCTCTTTTTATGAAATTTCATATATCTTCAGTCAAATCAAGACTGGGTGATCTCGAATGAGCACTCATGTTTGTGGACACAACATGTATTATTTCTTTGGTAGTTGAAGGCCTAATTGGTTCCTTATTGACCACATTAGGTGTGGTACTAGCTATATCACTAATTTTCTCAGATGTGACTTCAAATATTTTTTTTAATTTAAAATAAAAGTCTCTCAAACTTGATTCTAATCCAGAATATACCAAGTCTTGAGAAATATCGGCTTGTACATGGTCATCATCATGTGAAATATTAGGAAGTTGATCGAGAGTATTGTAAACATATTCTCCATGTACTAATCCACCAATGCATATACTTCTGCGAGATAGAGGTAGTGTGCATTTGGTTTCATTTTGTTTTTTCTCATTTTGTGTAGAATCAACCTTTTCCCTATAAAATAAAAAAACTTATTAAATTAGAATTAAAATCATAGAAGGCCTACACCATCAAATAGATTCTATAAAACTCTCATAAAATATGCATATAAGTGAAAAATTACGAGAAATATATACTTATTGATTTTCCGAACCATGAGCGGACAATGATGCACATTTGCTTGCCTTTTGGTTATGATCTCTTTTTCTAGAAGACAACTTTTCCCTATAAAACAAAAAACTTATCGAATGATAATCGAAATAATATGTCGGCTACGTCATGAAATAGATTATAAACAACTTTCATGAAATATGCATACAAGTTAAAAGGTACAAGAAATAACTACTTACTTATTTCCCAAACCAAGAGCTGACATATATTCTTCATTTCTTGTAATATTTTCTTTACGAACATGCTCATAATATGCAACATTTTCATCACCACTTTCACCAATTTTACATTTCACCCCTTATTCTCCATAGCCTTTATGTCCAACATTTCCCATAAAAAAAATCATTAGTACATGGACAAACAAAGACTATAAAATTAATATCTTGATTGTATAATCACATATTACGATTAACAAGAATTTGTATACCATCTTTTGTTGCATATAATATGGTTCTATACAATGCCTAAATGTGTGAGACCATTTGATTTTGAATGTGTGAGATCAAGTGTAGTTAGAATGCCTTTGTAAAAATAGTTTCCTCAACTATAAATCTCTCGTCGTCTTTGATCGATGAGAATATGAAGATAGACATATCAGGAGTACTATAAATCTTTCCATCAGGACTGAAGGTAGCTCTTTATGATCTTAAAATCTTAATAAATAAAAAATGACTAGTTTTGATGTATCAATATTGCATTGTCCATAGATAACTAGAGGAGACATTCATAACCCAAGTAACCATTAATATTTGATGTAATACCAACTCTAAACCCACACAATAATGGAATTAGAAGCAATGTCTAGCTATGCGGAAATGATGTCTTCATCAACTCTTCCATACAGGGGCTAGTAATGAAAATTATCCAAGGATTGTTGAGACACATGCTACATGTACAAATAAGCAATTAGGTTATCCATAAAAAGTTATAAGACGTGGAATTTAAACATGGTAGTCATATATCCTATCAGGTGACAATTATAACATGGGCCCATCTCTGCAATGAGTTTACATTGGAAATTAAAATCTATAAAGGCTAACTTAGGCATAAATAAGCCACAAAACAAATAATCCTGCAAAAAAAATCAATCACCTTGACCATCCAAGGTGTTCCCAACAAATTCAATATTGGGAACTTGGATCATTTCACACAACATAACTGAGAGCTCATGGTAATAGGTTTGATCTCTCATAGCATCCTGCACATTTTGTTGCACACAACCTTTTCAAGACCCACTCACCCTCCCCTATTTTGATCAATTTTTTGAAACCCTTTTGGAGAGGGTGATTTGTAGAGTGCCCCTGTTCATAAGGATTGATATGAGAAAAATCCTAAATAGATAAATCATGAAATCATAATTGAAAATTTGTAATTCAAAAAAGATATCCACCTAAGATATCGTGAGCATATAGGTGCCTAAAAGAATCGAATTGCATTTGATATTACACTTCTCCAAATAAAAATCAAATAGACTGTATCTCACAATAAAGAAATGTTGGTTTGAACAACTCCTAGAAAGAGTACAAAAAATTAAAAATTGAAAGAAACCTTAAATCGATCTAAGATATCATATGAGAAAACAATAGGGCCATTGACCTTTGTGATTTCAAATAGATTCATGCCATTCTTATACACTATATTCCTCATTGAAATGGTTCTATGTTTGTAACTAAAATAAATTAAGACCAAGTATCTTTCCATGATGGTTTTCTCCATGTACAAATATTCGTTGTAATGCCCTATTTTTTAGTAAAAAATAAGAGGGATCCATAGTAGTAGCAGAGAATTTGCAAGATAATCCATGCCTAATGCATTCAAAGAATTCCAACAAGAAATTAGATGGCATATCTTTTCTCTCTACCATATTCATCTCCAACATGTGTTAAATAAATTGACAAGGTTCCATTTTGACATGCAATCTTTAAGGTTATTGGCATACTTGATATTTGAAACATAAACTCACCATAAATTTGTGTTCTGTGTTGATAAAAAGTTCAATAGTTTGATCAAAAGGGTATCTAATACTGTCTATAATCATTGTTTGAAGGTTGATTGTAACATTGAGTTCTGAGGGTGATTTAATCCTTATAGATTTATGTTAGGTATCACAAGTTTGAGAATAATTTGGATGACATTTGGTAAAGAAAGGTTGATCAAATATAAAAAAATTACTGGTGATTTATTCATTGAAACTCTAAGTGATTGAATATATTTCAATCAGAGACATCTATTGGTCAATACCCTTTGAAATCTTTGAAATCTTGTATCTAAAAGTCTTGATTAATATACAACCTATATATATATATATATATATAGGTTGTCCATCATGATGGAATATAGTCAAAGAATAATTCTTCCATCTTTTGTTAACACTTAAACTCAAAAACATCCATTCATAACATTTCACAGACAAAATTTGATAGTAAAGAACATAAGGAAATCATATTTGAAACATAGCATAGTACCAAAAACAAGTATTTGGCTATTCCCATGGAAAAAACAATAAAATACAAAGAAATCTTAGTACATAGTTTAGTAAAACCATTGGCTAATCCCATGTCCAGAACAATAAAATCCAATTTTCATAGTGAAAATTTATTCCATAAATTTAAGGTGACAAATCATCATCATCATGATTTCCATTGCTATCAAGATCACAATCGTGATCACTCATGTATAGATCTGATTCATTTGATCCATCGTCATCTTACAATAGATTTTCATGACCATGAATTACATTCTCTATCTTAGTATCTTCATTGGGAATCAAAGTTTCTTCTTCAAATACATCTCTATTTCCATATTCAACTTCTTCTCCCAATGTTTCTTGTAAACTAGTACATTTCTCATCGACCATTATATCAACATATTCCATGAATTTCCTTTTCGAACGAGACTCTACTTTAATGACATATGACCATCTTGGGTTTGTTACATAATCAATTAGAAATGACTAGGTAATTTGAAGAGGGGGAACATACGACTCATCATTATTTGATCAAAATTGGTGTGTATTTGTACGTACAAATGCATACTCATCATGTTGTACTGCAGATGGTTTGATACATTTAAATTTTATTAATGTGGGACTAGTCTCACCATAATAAACTTGAATAATTTCTTGTATGAATCAAAGATAAAGTTTATTTTCAGTGTCGTGGTGAAATTCAACACTAACAATACAATCATAAATTTTATTTTCTGTGTCCTTTTCTTCCACTCTTAAATGACTACCATAGGCCCACATCCCATTTAAAGAAGTAGATCATATATTTGGAGGTTGTGAAAGATCAATTTTATCAATTGTTATATCTTCTCCTTCTTTTCATGCATCACTTATTGCATGAACAATCCATTCATCAAATTTTGGAAAAGAACCATCTCGAATATTCAAATCCTAAAGTGTACGCTTTCGAGATGGACACACCCCTGTTCAAATATCTTCTTTGTATTTTATACATAGAATATGAACATACAAGATAGTAAGAATGCTAATAATTTAACTATTAAATGAAATTAAATAAATAAATTATCATGCAAATAATATTTCACCTGCACCACTTATCAAATGAGGATGTTTTTTGAAGAAAATAGGCATGTATCACAGTTGTTTCCTCATTTGATATCTTGAAGAGATGTCCATTTCCTTCTAACACTTCACCTTCAACTCTCTCATCTTCATCATAACCCATACATGTCGATTGACATTACTCAAACCCTTCATATATTCTATGCAAAATCCTATGTCCTCCTGTAATGAATATCCTTCACACATGATACCTTTGTTGATTAATTGGGTTGGTTGACATTGATGTCAACTATTGAAGAAAGTTCGGTAGTGAATTCTGGTAGAAAAAAGGTTTGGGTCATGGACCCAGGTTTGCTTGATTGATAATGGTATGAGTTTTGATATGTTTGCAGGTAAGACCATTCTAGATGGATAGTAAATGTCATGCCATTTTCGGTGGTATGTGGAATGTCACATAACTCCTCATGGTTTGAGAGGTATGGCCATGTTAAGTTGGAGAACCCTCATGAGTCATCTAGAAGCCCCAAAAGGTCAAAGTAGTCAAAGTGTTTGTAAATGAAATAATAAAATTAATGGAGAACTCCCTAAAATAAGGAAAGTGGGATGCTACATGAACGTATAAATAAGAGGCAAGGATCTCTCATTTAATCACAATTGAACATATTGAATATATTTTGTTGTGTAAGCCTTATTGCAAGTACTCATTAATACATCTGAAGTTGCAAAAGTCTGAGGTAGCAAAAAGGGTTGACGACAATTTTTTTGGAATTACAACGAATACTAAAAACCCTAATTTATGAGATGTACACAGGCTGACAATGTATTAGGGTGCATAGATATGGGGGATGAAAATGTATTAGGGTTCATACATATGTGGGATGACAGTGTATTAGGGTGTGTACATGAGGGTAAATCCATGGAAACTGGAGAAGATGAATATGCAAAGGTTCTATATTATGAGATCCAGCTCCCAAGAAGATCTACAGTGATCAGATACATCATATCTTTCCATTGGTTCAAAAGGTATGTCTTATTTATATGGGTAGTTGGATTTTGATATATGCATGAGAAATGGTTATGGATATTTGAGGATTCTCCCTAGAGATATTAGTGTCTACATGGGATATTTTGTATAATTCATATCTACAGAAATACAATGCTGGAATATTTATCATTGATACTTCTTGTTAGAGTTAAGGAACATCTTGTATTTCTTGGCCTATGGATAAGGGTTTTTGTGGTACATGGTTGATAGCTTGTATTTTTGAAGTGGTTGATGTATTGAGAGGCTGAATATCAGAAAGGGTTTTATGTATAGATCATGTGGGTGTTATTATACTTGTTCATGATTAGACGCATTGATATGGCACATGACTAGAGATAAATATAGATGATCCGGGTGAAGGTTATGTATGAGGATGCATGCACAAGGTACAGTTACAGTCTGGATACAGTGATAGGTTATAGATCTATCTAAAATAAGTTGCAGAGTATCATAAGTTTTCAAAAGAAAGAAACCCTAGTTTTTAGAAGGCACACACAAGCTTCATAACATATAGGTCACGCACATACATGAGATGTATACCATATAGGACATGTAGATATGTGTGTTGCAGAAATACAGGTCGCGTATCTATTGTATTTGGTTGATACATGTTCAGTTTAGGTACATATTGATTGCAGGGTAGCTGTACAGGTTGGTTGAAGGTCATTAGTACAGGTTGGTATAGTTGTACAATGGTATATCTCATAGTGATAGTGTAACAATGGTTCCATCATTCTACTTCTACATTAGGGAGGTTGGAAGGGGAAAGGAAAGGTTGTTGTAGCCACCTTATGGTTGTATATAGAGAACATAGGGGGTTGTAGCCTCCTTCTTCTTGTAGCCAAACAATTGGGGAGTTGGAGCCTCCCTCAGGTTGTAGCCTGAGAAACTAGAGGGTTGGAGCCTCCTTCCAGTTGCAGCTAGAAAAAAAGGAATTTGGTGCTTCAATGAATGTAATTCTTAAAGACATATAAGAAAAATCATTCTATGGTTTTCTCCTTCTTTGGGTTTCCACATAAAAACATTGGTGTACCGTGTATGTGTATGATTTCTCATTTGTTCATTGTTTATTTACTCTAAAATTATTGGATGATAATGCTACATTGATATAACACATTCATATTGTGGTTAGAAAAGGATTGAATTTTTCTATTACTAATTCACCCCCCCGTCTCAGTAATCCAACAATTAGTATCAGAGCAGGTTCCTTCAGAAATCATTTTAACCACTGAAAGGTAGATCATGGAGAGAAAAAACATGTATAAAAATGGAATACCATGGTTTGATAGAAAAAAGTATGCATTTTGGAGAAGAAGGATGAAAACATATATACAGGCACATGGATTTGAAATTTGGCAATCATTTGTAGATGGATACAAATAACCAGCAGTTCTACCGAAAAATGAAAGAGCAATAAAAATCGGTAAAAATAATTCCAAAGCCACAAATGCACCTCTGAATGGTCTTTGTGAATCGGTATTCACCAAAGTTATACATTGTAAATCCTCTAAAGATGTTTGGGACAAAATTCAAAATATTTATGAAGGATATTCGAAAGTCAATGCAACAAAGATTGAAACTTGCATAGGTCAGTTCGAACAACCAAAGATGAGCGAAGAAGAGAATATTGCAACTTACTTCTTACAAGTTGATGAAACAACAAATGCAATCATAGGATTGGGAGAAGAAATAAAAAAATATTTAATTGTTCAAAAGGTACTAAGATCTCCTCCTATGAGATTTGACCCTAAGATATCAACACTAGAAGAAAGAGCATATCTAGACTCAATAAGCATGGACGAACTACATGGAATCTTCACAACATATGAAATGATAATTGAATAGGAAAATCCAGATATAAAAGAAGCATATTTCAAAGCAGACAAAAGGACAAAGAAAAAGGGAAAACAAAAGGAAAAAGAACATAGGAGCAGCAGTGACATCTTGGAAGATGATGAAGAAGTAGCCAACTTCGTCAAAATATTGAACAAGGGAACCTGCGGTAGATATAGAGGTAATTTTCCTTTGATTTTTTTTAATTGTGATGGCATTGGTCATTTTGCTAACAAATGTACTCATGAGAAAAATAAGAGGAATGATGAAGGTTACTCAAATAGAAAACAAACATATAAAGGAAAAAGAAACACAAAGAAATTTTTCAAGAAAATATTACGCACCAAATAAAACTTCTCATCGTCAGATGAAGATTAAGTCAGTGACAGTGAGGCAGAAAGAGTTGTATTCATGGAAGTAGAATACTATGACAAACAAGACACCGAAGAATAATATGAAGAGGTCGAATAAGAGTATGAAGAGGCATAAGTTGACTTCTGAGAATAATTGTTGTTTTCCATAGAAGTTATAAGAAGAGAGAAGAAGAAAAACAAGAAGCTACACATGAAACTAGACAAGAAAGAAGACACTCGGGAACTAGAACAAATGATAAAAAATTTGAAGGTTCAAATAGAAGAAGATAAAATAATTGAAGAAACACTGAAATAACAACTAGAAGAAAGAGATAGGATCATTGGAAATTTGGAAGCAAAGATTGTCACATTAAGAAAGGATCTTCAAAATAAAAATATGCAGAACAACTCAAACATTTTGTATGACATTATCAGTAGTCAAAAGCTTCATCATGACAAGTCTGGACTTGGATAAAATTAGATAGAAAAAGGATCAAGATCCAAAACATCATAATAAGAAAGATTTCCAAAACGCTATGGGGAAACAATCAAAGGGGATATGAAGACCTACAAAGAAGATTACAGGGACACTCCTCCACTGAGAAGATTCAGATTTCAGAAAAAATCACTGACAGATAGGCCTTAGGAAGAAGAAGGATTCAAAAGAGAAACTCCTTTCAGAAGATCTACAACTCTCAGGTATCAAACCATATGTTTTGGTTTATGTTATTCATGTAATAATTTTGGAAATAAATCTATGAATTGCATAGCTAATAGTAGGAACATAAATAACTTTGAAATTCATACACAAAAGGGTTATTCAAGAAGGCCCAGTGAAACACAGAGAATAAGTTTCAACATGTTTGAATCATTGAGCACTAAAGTGGAATGTTGCAAGTGTAACAACTTTGGACACATGGCCAAAGATTGCAGCATGACATTTCCTCCAAGAGAACTACAACAAAACAACAACAGTCATAGACAGGAACCTCAGAAGAGGACATGGATAAGAAAGAAGAATCAATATAGCAATGAATAATGCACACTCGCTCTACAAGCTAAGCAGAAGAAAGATGGATGGTATGTTGACAATGGCTGTTCAAAACACATGATAGGTGATAAAGACAAGTTTCTTTTATTAATATAGGAAAAATATGGACCAGTCTCCTTCTAAAATGATGATTCAGCTAAAATCATTGGAAAAGGCACAATCATAATTGTAAACAAGAATACCAAGGCAGAAAATGTTCTACTAGTACAAGATATGAAACATAATATTATAAGTGTGAGTCAAATGTGTGACCAAGGTCATAAAGTTACTTTTGATTCACAAAAGTGTGAGATAAGGAAAGAAGGTTTAGGAAAATTGATTGCAACAACTGCAAGAACTTCAAGCAATATATATGTACTAAGTGAAATTGGAAATGAAACGTGGTGTCTAGGAAAGGAAAATGAAAGTTGGATATGGCACAGACGAATGGGTCACATACACTTTGATAACCTTGTCAAAGTCAACAAAAAGGAAGAAGTTAAAGAAATTCCCCAGATTACGGAACCAACCAACACTTTATGCAAGAATTGTCAACAAGGAAAGAAAACAAAGACCAGGTTTAAATCAAAAGAATATTAAATGACGAGACCACTGGAAATTTTGCATATTGATCTAGTTGGACCAACTAAAACAAAGAGTTTTAAATGCAATAAATACTTTATTTTATTATTCGATGATTATAAATGAATGAATGAAGTTTTGTTTCTCAGGAATAAGTTAGAAGCTTTTGAAAACTTCAAGATTTACAAGGAAATGGTTGAAAATGAAATGGACTCAAAAATCAAATGTTTGAGATCCGATAATGGAGGAGAGTTCACTTCAAAGGAATTTATGGACTACTGTAGTAGGCATGGAATAAAAAGACAATTGTCCATTGCTAGGAAACCTCAACATAATGGAGTTGCTGAAATAAATAACATGACAGTACAGGAAATGGCTCGAGCAATGCTAATCGATTACAAATTGACAAATATCTTTTGGACACATGCATTGCATACAACAGTTCACATTCAAAACAAATTAATGCTCAGAAAAAACACTGACAAAACTCCATACGAGCTATGGAAAGGAAGACCAGCAAATGTGAAGAACTTTAGAGTATTTGGAAGAAAATGCTACATCAAAAGAGATGATGGCATAATGGGAAAGTTTGAATCTCTTGTGGACAAAGGAGTACTTCTTGGTTACTCAAGTACAATGAAAGAATACAAGTTTTACAATATGATATTGAACAAAGTTATGGAAAGCATCAATGTAACAATTGATGAAATAGGTGGACGAGAATCAAAGGAAGAAGAAAATGAATTGAAGTGGAACAACTTTACGAAGAAGAAGAAAAAGATGAAGAAGAAGTAGAAGAGGAAGATGAAGAAAATCAGATAGAAGAAGAAGAGAAAGTTTCGCAAGTTCCTTCGAAGACACCTAGAAAACAAGTATAGAAGAATCATCCTTCAAATCAGATTATCGGAAACAAAGATTCAAGAGTTAATACTAGAAGAAGACTCTGTTCACCAGAATAAAACAAACCTAGCACTCTCATCTACGATTGAACAAAACACTTTTGAACAGGTTAGCACGGATGAATTTTGGAATAAATCCATGGATGAAGAATTGGATCAAATAGAGAAGAATGACACTTGGAAATTGGTTCTAAGACCAAAGAATAAGAATGTGATTGGCACAAAGTGGGTATTTAGAAATAAATTGAATGAAGATGGATAGGTTACAAGGAAAAAACCTAGATTGGTATGTAAATGATACTCACATGTTGAAGGAATCGACTTTGAAGAGACATTTTCTCCAGTTTCCAAAATGGAATCAATCCGATTGCTCCTAGCTTATGCATTCTCCAAGATTATTAAAGTGTATCAGATGGACATGAAATCAACTTTTCTAAACGGGAAACTTGAAGAAGAAGTCTACATTTAACAACAAGAAGGATTTCACTTGTCAGAGAACACAAATTATGTGCGTAAATTAAAGAAGGCATTGCATGGTCTAAAACAAGATCCCAGAGCACGGTACTCTAGACTGGATAAATATCTACAAGAGGAAGGGTTCAGAAAAGGAAGTGCAGACAACAACCTCTACATTAAGGTAACTTAAGATAGTATTTTATTAATTGAAGTTTATGTTGATGATATTATTTTTGGAAGCAATGGTGACAGATTAAGCCACAAATTTGCAAAGGATATGCATAATGAATTTGAAATGTCATTACTCAGAGAAATATCCTTCTTTCTCGGTCTTCAGATACGTCAAAGCAACCAAGGAATGTTTATTTATCAAACTAAGTATATCAGAGAAATGTTAAAGAGGTTCGAAATGGAAGATTGCAAACTAGTTACCACTCCTATGCAAGCCAGTTACAAGTTGAGAAAAGATGATGATTCAGAGTCTATAGACCAGAGGAAATATAGGCCGATGATTGGAATCTTACTATATGTGACAACATCTAGACCATATGTAATGCAGGCAGTTGGACAGGTGGCATGATTTCAAGCAGCACCAAAGGAATCACATGTATTAGAAGTGAAGAATATTTTCATATATCTCAAAGGAACATAAGAGTTTGGATTATGGTATCTAAAAGGAAATGATATATCACTTATTTACTACACATATGTAGAATGGGAAGGTTGCATTGATGACTAAAGAAGCACCAGTAGAGAAACATTCTACTTGGGTGAGTGTTTAGTATCATGGCTAAGCAGGAAACAATCATCAATATCCTTATCTACATACGAGGAAGAGTATATTGCAGCATCAACATGTTGTACATAGGTTCTATGGATGAAACAAACTATGATAGATATATAGGTTGAGTATGATGAGCCCATTCCAATCTATTGTGATAATACAAGCTCCATCAGTATCTAAAAGAACCCAATGATGCACTCCAAGATGAAGAACATTCCAATCAAGTATTAGTTTCTACAAGAATAGGTTACATATATGAACATCATAGTTGAATACGTGGGAACAAAATAACAAGTGACAAACATCTTTACAAAACAACTTCCAAGGGAATCCTTTGAGTATCTTATTTCGAGACTCGGAGTAATTTATACTCCAAAATGAATTATTTTCAATGCTTATGTTATATGTCTTAGATTTACACGAGAAAGCACCATAAATAGGACAATTTAGGTCAGTAGATCAGTTGTATGGAGAGTTCAGTTAGGGGGAGTATCCCCAAGGGTAGTTCAGTTAGGGGGAGCAGCCCCAGATGGAAATATACCTTTTCCATTGATGTCAAAGGGGGATAGATTTATCATATGCAGATCACAGAGGCATGTTTCCAGGGGGAGCGATGGTTACAGGGGGAGAATGAGTGATATGACTTCAGTATTGCATCAGATTGTTGACATCAATGGAAAAGGGGTATATTATTGATTAATTGGGTTGGTTGTCATTGATTTCAACCCTTGAATAAAGTTTGTTGGTGAATTATGGTAGCACAAAGGTTTTGGTAATGTACCCATGTTTGTTTGATGGATAATGGTATTAGTTTTGATATATTTGTAATTAAGACTATTCTATATGGATAGTACATGTCATTCCATTTCTGGTGGTTTGTGGAGCATCACATAACTCCTCATGTTTAGAGAGTTATGGCCATGTGAAGTTGGAGAACGCTCATGAGTCATATAAAAGGCCCAAAAGGTCAAAGTAGTCAAAGTGTTTGTGAAAGAAATTATTTAAATAATAAATTTAATGGAGAACTCCCTAAAATAAGGAAAGTGGGATGCTACATGAAAGTATAAATAAGAGGCAAGACTCTCTCATTTAATCACACTTGAAGATATTGAATATATTTTTTTGTGTAAGGCTTATTGCAAGTAGTCATTGATACATCTGAAGCTCTGAAAGTCTGAGGTAGCACGAAGGGTTGATGGCTAAAGTTTCAAAATTACAACAAATACTAAAAAACCCTAATTTCTGAGGTGTACATGGGTTGACAGTGTATTAGGGTGCGTACATATGCGAGTTGACAATGTATTAGGGTGCATACATACGCGGGATGATAATGTATTAGGGTGTGTATGTATGCAGGATGGAAATGTAATAGGGTGAATACATGAGGGTAAATCCATGGAAACTTTAGAATATGAAGATGCAGAGGTTCTAGATTCTAAGATCAAGCTCGTAGGAAGATCTACAGTGCTCAGATACATCAGATCTATCCATTGGTTCAAAATGTGTGTCTTATTTCTATGAGTAGTTGGATTTTGATGTATGCATGAGAAATGGTTATGGAGATTCGAGGATTCTCCCTAGAGAGATTAGTGGTTGCATGGAATATTTTGTATAATTCATATCTACAGAAATAAAATGCTAGAATATTTATCATTGATACTTCTTGTTAGAGTTGAGGCACATCTTGTATTTCTTGGCATATGGCTCAGGGTTTTTGTGGTACATGGTTGAGAGATTGTATTTTTGAAGTGGTTGATGTATTGAGATGTTGAATATCAGAAAGGGTTTGATGTCTATGTCATGTGAGGGTTATTATACGTGTTCATGATTACACACACTTATATGGCATATGACTAGATAGAGATATAGATTCTTCAGGTGAAGGTTATGTATGAGGATGCATGCACAGGGTACAATTATAGTCTCGATACAGTGACATGCTACATATATATGTGAAATAAGTTGCAGAGGATTAGAAGTTTTCACAAGAAAGAAACCCTAGTTTTCAGAAGGCATACATAGGCTACACAACAGATAGTTCGCTTACATACGCAAGTTGCATAACAGATAGGGAATGTACATATGCATGATGCAAAACTACAGGTCACATATCTATTGTGTTTGGTTAATGCATGTTCAGTTCAGGTACAAATTGATTGGAAGTTGTAAAGGTTGGTTGCAGGTCAATGGTACAGGTTGGTACAATTGTACAATCGTATATCTCACAGTGATAGTGTGAAATTGGTTCCATCATTATACTTATACATGAGGGCGGTTGGACAGGGAAAGGATAGGTAGTTGTAGCCACCTTATGGTTGTATCTAGAGAACATAGGGGTTTGTAGCCTCCTTCTGGTTGTAGCTAGAGAATTGGGGAGTTGGAGCTTTCCTCGGGTTTTATTCTGAGAAACTAGGGTCTTGGAGCCTCCTTCCAGTTACAGCTGGAAAACAAAGGAAGTTGGTGCATCCAATGAATGTAATTATTAAATACATATAAGAAAAAACATTTTGTGGTTTTCTCTCGCTTTGGGTTTCCACGTAAAAACACTCGTGTACTGTGTATGTGTATGATTGGTCATTTGTTCATTGTTTATTTACTCTGCAATTATTGGATGATAATGCTACATTGATATAACACTTACATATTGTGGTTAGAAAAGGATTGAATTTCTCTATTACTGATTCACCTCCCCCCTCTCTGTAATCCAACAACCTTTTGGTTTTTCCTTATTAGCATCAGAAATTTTCAGAACATATATCATTCTATGGGGTACATCCATCTAGTTCTTATTGAGCCAAAATTCTCTAGTTCATGTTATAGATGTATAATAAGATGCATAAAAATATTGAATATTGTTGGTACAAATTCCTGTTCCAATAAGAAAAGGACTTCAAAAACCTCTTCCCTAAAATGATCAAAGTTTGAAGTATCTAACACATGCATACTCATTCTCTTCAATATTAGGCCCAACCTTATAATTTCCGATCTTATCCCCTTTTCCAAACTTGATATGACTGCAATAGGTAAAATATCCTCGATTATGAAATGATAGTCATGGGTCTTGAGACCTATTAAGCCATTATTGCCATTTTTTCTTCTAACATTACTACTCACATATCCAGTAGGAAAGTGAGTCCGAGCCATCAATGTTAAGAATTTTGCACGTTGTTCTTTTTTCCACACATAAGGAGCAATAGGTTTTCTATATTTTCCATCACCATATTTTTCAACCCAAATATTTCGACAAATCTTTAGTTGTTTAAGATCTAGGCGTTATGACACTATATCATGCACCAAAAATAGTTTCTATAATGGAAAAAATTATGTTTTTCTCGGTATGCATAAAATCAATAGTATGCCTAATGGTTATATGCTTAAAGTATGACAATTTATAGAATATGCACAATCATTTTACACTACTATCATTGAGTGGATCATTTTTACTACCAAGAATGCCACCATTTTCAATCCACTACATTCTTCTTTCTACATTCTGAATATTGTAATCACTTGTTATTGCCAATGGTGCTTCACGAGTGTCTTCCTAAACATTGAAACATGAATTTTGTCGACAATATGAATGCTCCATTTTAAGGTAAGAACGATGTCCATAGTAAATACACTTACAAAAACTACTTGAGTTCCTCACAAAATGATTAAATATGCAAGTCGTACATTGATGGTATACATGAACATTGAGACTAGTCAATGTGCCATATGTAGGAAGATCGTGTATCATAAGCAATAAAGAATCTCTTAAAGTGAACCATATTGAATCATTGTCCCTTATAATTTGAATTGCTTCAATTACTTTCCACAATTCTACTATATCATCAATTAATGGCCCTAAATAGACATCAATTGCATCTAAAGTGACACTTTTATTTCCTAGTATAATCAATGACAACATCAAGAAAAATGATTTGGTTGCTAACCATGGAAGAGAGTTATAATTTGTCAAAAACATTGTCCAAGTTGACCATTCAGTACTCTGATATGATAATGGGTTCACCCCATCTAGAGCTAAACCCAACCTTATATTACAAGGATCTTGGGATAAATTAGGCCATTTGTTGTCAAATTCCATCCACATCTTAGAATCAACCACAAACAATTGTTTTCAATTTGTGTTCTTATTTTGGGCATGCCATTGCATAAGCTCAACAATGTATCGACATCTATACATTTGAAGTAATCGTAGGATTAATAGAAAGTGGGGAAGAATATTTCTAGGAGTTGAATTTGATTTCAAACCTAGTCTATACATCGTTTCTTTACATTTCAGACATTTAGTTTCACTTTCATAATTTTTGCGAAATAATACACAACCATTCATACACGTGTGGGTGTTCTCATACCGTAAGCCTAGGTTAGTGATTTTCACTTTACATGCACTCCATTTCTTTGGAAATGTGCATTCAGGTAGTAACAATCGATGTAACAATGCCAATAAATAATCAACACTCTCACTTGTCCAACCATGCAATGTTTGCAAATTAAGAATTAGAAGGATTTTTTTCAAATGACCTAACTTGCAAGTACCATACACAAGTTTTAAAGCATCCTCCATCAATTTGTGTTAGTCATCCTTGAAACGCTCATTCATCATTCTATAAAATTCAATACCTTAATCTAATATTGTTGTATGTTCATATGAATTTGATGTCTCTCTGTCTATGTTTGGGGCCTCTATGTCTTTCATGCTTTGCAATGGTATCCTATTTAGATAACGATTTTGAGGGAAAGGGCTTATACCGCTATGACCGAATATCAACATATGTTCAAAAATCACTTGTCTTCTTCTCATATTCACACTGAGACAATCATTATAAGCACATGCATATTTCTCCAAGCTCTTCTCATCAACTATTCTCTCATCACGTGCATGATATTCATTCATTGACAAAATTGGTCATTGACTCATCTTCAATTTTGTGCATTCAATTATGACATCGATGTGTTAATCTTACTTTCAACGCTTTTCATCTATCTCATCTTGAATTGAAATGAAATATCAAAGCCAATTCTTAGAGAGAAAAAGGGAATTTTAAGACTGCATTAGATGTTAGAGTATACTTATCTTATTACTAGGGTATAGGCATAACATCTATTGTAGTACTATTTATTTCTTGGAAAATAAGTCTGGTCATATGCTTGGGGATTAATCCCTTATGAACTTTCTCATGTTCATTGGAATGTATGGTGTAAATATTTCACCTAAAGAACCTCCAAGGTTTGTACCTAAAATCCATATATATATTTAAGATAATTACATATATGGATGAAGAAAGAAAATATAGTAGATGAAATCAAAGAGTTGGATGTGGTGGAACCCTCCCAAGACCATATATCTTATGTATACACTCAAAAAATTAGTAGTATATATGATTTTTGGCATTCAAATAATGATGGAATTGATAACCTCTATGAATTAACATAATCTCAACTTTTCTAGTTCAAACCCCTAGGGGTTTTCCATTTTTCTTCTTTCCTAAAAAATGATGACATTTTGAATTTTTTTTCAAGATGGATTTCAGACCTAGGATATCACCTAGGATATCAAACATTCCTCAATAGTAGCTCCACTCCAAAAATATTTAAAACCTATGATCTCCCTCAGCTCCTTCCATACCTATAAAGTATATTGACATAACATGAGTAGATGAACTTTTATTTTGTTATATCAAGCTTTGTGGTAAAAAAATATATTTTTACATTCTTTTATTATTTTTTTAGTTAACACCTTAGCACATGTATGTGTAAGATTCATTGATGGAGATTACTTGACTTATGCTACTATTTTGTGACAAATACCACCATTGTGGATGATAAATTTTGATATTTCTTGACATGCTTTTCTTTATATAGATAGTAGAGTTACTAGAGAGGCTATAGGAATAAGTATGTACTTGCTTATGGTAGAATGGAAAGTGAAAAAGCTAATGAAATGCTTACATATGCGCATGATATTCAACATGAGAGGATCATGGGGGGAATGGCCCTTGGATCCGGGGCACCAAAGAACTCGGGAAATTTCACCTTCTCGAGTTCGCGGTGAACACTGCCAGTAACAGCCGGTGCGCGCGGCGGAACCTCCGCAGGTGCCGGCGCCCTGGCCTCATCTCTGTCTAATCTGCTGATCAGCGCCTCAGGCATGCGCTGAAAAGATCTCATCATCCCCACAACATCGGCCACTGCGATCTGCTCCTGTCCAAGGACCTGCTCGCCTCCCTGGGGGTTAGACCCCCCAAGGACTCGCTACTTCCCTGGGGGTTAGACCCATCATGCGTGGATGTTGCTGGAGGAGTCTCTCTTCCTCCCCTAGCACCCCGCCGTCAGCCTCGACGCCCTCAACCATGATGACTCCGCATTACATGCAAAATGTACTGGACAACAAATGTAATAATCAATACCATCATGTCAATGAAACCCGTAGTGAACCCCAAGTCACGGGACGAACCAGCTCTGATACCATATATAACAAACCGTTAATGGCCAACCATTCTCGAAACAAAAGTAATTTTTTTTCGCCGGAAGGTGTGCGCCGCTGCGGAGAAGTGACGTTCAATACCATAACTGCGCAACTAAAAAATTTTAGCTGGCTGCAAGCCCGACTGATAAATAATGATTGATCACTCAATCTCGCCCTACCCTCAAGTAGCAGTGGACCTCCTACATTACCATAAGTAACGCCAAGCCCTCGCTTCCCATCGCCTTTTAACCATTTAAGTCCGGTCGGTGGACTGCCTGAGGAACATGAGGTGTCTGGCATCCCACCACACAAATGTAATCGTGCAAACCAACTAACCATAATCAAGTGAAACATAAACAAGAAGAACAATTACGCCCCCTACGGAAGGCAATCAACGCTACAAGGACTTGGACGACGACCATTTAAAATTTGAGGATCAGTGAATGTCTATGACCCATTCATGATTGAATACTAGCCAATTTCTCCATAATATATCCAGATGCCTCCAAATTTTTCCATACCTTACATTGCCCTCGTATTGTGGGTTACACACATCAGCTACTTAAACATCCTCAATGACATTTCTACTTAACCAATAATAACGATTCAATTGAACAAGTATTATTATGACAACTAAACAAGTAATAACATTGCACTTAATCATCATCAATGACATTCCTCCCTAAACCAATATTAACATTCAATTGAACGAATATTTCATTACAACTAAACAAGTATTGATATTGCGCTCAATTATCATCAATGACATACCAACCTAAACCAATATTAAAATTCAATTATAGGGACATCAATTGAAAATCTCCATATACATCTTAATTTAAGAGGAGCAAAACCTACCAATACCCATATTCAAATGATCATATTTAATAACATTTATTTAGACGGACCTTATATATAAATTGACCATAAATTAAAATATCCATATCTACGTGAATTGAAAATCCAATAAACATCGAATTTAAAAGGAGCAATGCCTATCAATACCTAATCTAAGGACCACATAAAATGACACTTCTATTTAAAAGGGACCTTTATGTAGAATTGACTATAATTTAAAATGTCAATTTCTATCAGCAGCAACATTTAGACATTATAACCATCAGCAAGTTTTCAATACCACTATAATATCATAAAAAGGGTATATTGGGGTGTGACCCATATGAATTTTTAACTAACAATAATTACGATAGCCATTAACTAAGAGGTGACTATGTGGAAAAAGTAATATGATTATTGGGACTCATCAATGGATAGTACAACATACACCATAGTTTTTAAAAGGGGCAATCTTGTAAGATGATAAGGTTTAAAAGACAGTGACAACTAGCCACCTTACAATCTACAATAAATAAAGATCTCCCTCATCTACATGCCACCATGTGTGGTCGTGCTCGCTTATTTCAATTCCTACCCCATTTCCCTTGTATGTGTACAAACAATTTCGCATTTCTCATATTGAGTACCATTTCATTTAATATTTTAATCGCCTTTAAATTATTCTCTTTCCTTTCCTCATATGTGTAAAACGAAGAAGTGAATATCACACGTGGCATAAATAGACTATCAACATGCTGGAAGTCAGGCAGAAGCATCATTCTCAATAAAACATTTGACTGATGAGAATCCAAATCTAGGTAAACTATAAGGAAAACGCATTAACATCATAATAAATTAACAATTTCACTCTTCGGGAGTCCAATATTGATTCACGAATAAAAATGAGTTATTCTGGGATAAGTAAAATCAAGTGGATCCTTTTTATGAATAATTATTATACATCAATGACCAAATCCAATTTATCCTCCAAACCCCACTCATACCCCTTCCAGTAATAAAAATATCTACACTGATGTAATTCTGCCCTGATATTCAAGCTAACCCTGAGATCCATTTAATAGTAGGTTTCTAATTTTTAACATAATTATATAATTTTAACAGGTGAAGGTTAAGAAATACAATGAATTAGATTTAAGGATAATATCTAAATTTAATATAACAGAAAATGAATTATCCTTATTTTCAAGAAACTACTCCTTATGTATCATCGCAACAAGTAAGAATTCAACTCATTCCAATATTAACCTTTCGTTAACCTCATTAATTAACATTGCACTTATCATATAGTGACAGTGCAATTTGGTCAAGCATTTACCAGGAAGCTTAACAGTAATAATAAGGCGCTTATTCTAGGGTTATCCTCTTCTATTTAACAACAGTAATATCGCCCATACCGAAACTCAAGGCAGACGAGTGGGGACAAGCATGCTCGACAACAAACAGGGCTTTACTCGGGCTTTTCTAGAGGCAGGGAAGGAATTTCGAGGACAAGAAGAATAGCGAGGAGACAGCTGGCAAAGACATTCCGTTTACCAAATTGCAGCGTGCTGAGCGAGGTAAAGAATTAAAGGCTTTTAAATCAGATGCAAGGAGAACAGCCGTGAGGCCGAGGGCTTACTATATTAATGTAGCCGAGGATGCTAAGTTGCCGTAAGGCATAGCATGAAATCGTGCATTTACAAACCATCCCATCACTGAATTGGTATACCACTTTATGCTAGCACTCTCCTTCCACTGCCTGTGGAACCACATCTCAAACAAATTTGCAAGTAGAAAAACGAATAAATTTATATAAAATTTCCCGACTCGCTTTTACTCTTCTATCACCAAAATTATTGTAAACACTCCATTTCCATCAACGTAGGGCATTAGTAATCAACGCAATAGCTAAGTTTGAAGGAAGGGTCAATCCATGCGTAAACGCAGCACTTAAAAGAAATTGATGGATTGAATTTGGCTTAACACTAACGATCGCATCTACTCTCCCTTAGCGGCTCCTCATCGGGCAAACAGGTCACCGTGAAGATTCAATGGACGAGGCTTGGTTCCTACCCTTAATTCGACTCCGTTAGTAGGTAGTGTGTCGATGAACACACCAAAGGCTAAGGGAGGTGTGGCACGATGCAGAGAATGGCGACTGTGAGCATGGCAGGGCAAAGAAGGACACCGTTGGTGAGGTGGAATCGAGGCTGAAATCCCCGCAAGACTGGGTCCCCAAAGCCTGCATCCTTCATGGGTGGGATAGATTGCTGATTTAACATGAAATTTGACAGAAGTTTAAGAAAACCTCAAGTACGTAAACTGTACAGAAATTTAGCAGGAAATTTTAAATAGAGTTTTCATCACACTTTTCAGGAATGGATTCAGAAGAAATTCAGTTGTAAAAGGGATTGGGTCATAAAATTTTGTCAATGCAAATCAGTAAACCCCTTGTTGAAACCAATGATACAAGCGAATCGCCAGATACATTTAACTCTAACCATTATAAAATGAAATTGCCGGAATCAAGTTTTTTTTTCTTTCAACAAGACAATCAAAAACATTTAACGCTAACCTTTTTAAACAGCTACGAACAGTCATACCATCAGCTTAATGCTCATTGAAAATCTATCATTCAAGATCAGTCTCCAAGGCCTTTGCCGCCTCCTCCCGCTGTCGACTCAATGAATGTCAATGCACCTCCCAAAATGCTATAGGGTACTCTTTTTCCCCAGCCCCGAGCCGTAGCAATAAGAACCAGAAATCATGCTCAAATACCAACGGCTTCTGAGTTACCACTCAAGTAATAATACTGAGATTCCACCAAACTCACACAAGAAAACTACTAACCATTAATTCGGCAACAGAACGCTATCAGCCACAACCTTCATCCCTTTCTTTTATAGCCAAATTGAGACTCACCCACTTTCTTAATTAGTAATCACCACTTTTAATGACAAACCTCTTGAACAATCTTCGTCATCCAAGTAAGTTACTCATCCCTAGGGTTCTCCAAAAATTAATTTATGTTTAATAAATAAAAATCTAAATTTCCTCACACCCCCAAAATTTGCTCCTTAAATCTCTCCTAGGGTTCCTAGATCCCCCAAGATTTTATTTACTTTCCTAAAATGATGTTTGAAATTTAGTACTTACTTAAACGATGATTCCCTTTGCTTTTACCCTATGTCTCCTATTTTCCATTATTAAGTTTCCTTTAATCCAAGTTTCCTTTATTTTACTATTATTTATTTTTCTTTTCTCGCCTCCATTATTTATTGGCTATTACTTTTGCTTTAAAACCCCCAGATGATAAAAGTGCTTAACATTCCTTTCAATATATACATAGACAACCATTTTATTTTTATTAATTATTTAATTATTTAAACTTAGTTTTTAATAATACTCCCCTTTTTAAAAGTTAAGTCTCCTTTATAATTTAACGCTTAATGGTTTTACTTAAATTAACTCCCTCAAATTTTACTCCCATTACATTTTTAGAAGACTCTAATTAACTCCTAGGCGGTGTTGGTTTATGCCCTAGGTTCACTTTGGAGGATCTTTTCTTGGGCCCATCAAACCTATCTTAGAGATGTTTTAACGCAGTTTGATTTCAAATCGTGAGACAATTCACCAGGGGGTCGCTAAGAATTTATCAAAAAGGCCGCTTCCATGGTCACTCGCCCAGTCATCCTCAAGCGACGTGTTTCTTCGTGACGCACTACGCGGCTCCGGCGGTGCCACTCGCCTTGATCGCTTCATTGCCACGACGCGTCTCTTCAGACGCACTACCGCCCTGTTGGTTACCGGCTTGACGGATTGGTAGACTCTAAAACCCCGGAGTCAACACTCCGCCAAGTGAAACTTGTGGGAGACTATGGGTTTCTAAGGAATAAGGCCCCGCCTTTTATTGCTCTTAGAATCTTCGCGGATCAGCCGTCACTTCACTTATCGGTGGATCCCCTAACTAGGGTAATCAAGTAACCTTTACGCCTCGCAAACTTCTACCGGGCGGAGTTAGTAGGTTGGGTGGCAGGCTTCGTCCACACCTAAATCTCTCTGTATCTCGTGTGTGGCCCCTCTACCCATATGTGAGTCCGGTCGCTATCGCTACCGTGCATCATCAGCCATCATGTCAGATCAGGTCAAACAACATATCATATAACTGGCTAGTATATCATCAAATGAAACAATATCACTATAAATGAAAAAAACTCAAATAACCCACTCCCTGAATCAATCCAGAATCCAAGGGGGTTCAACCGATGCTCTCTCAGATTCACTCAACCGGCACCCTCGCGACACTCAAAGAACCGAAATGCTGAAAGACTGCCTAAATCAAGGTAGTAAAACATCCTTTCATATAACTCAAGGCATCATAATGAAAGAAAAGTTTTATCATCATATAATCCGCATCACATGAAAGTGTCCTCAAGGAATAAGTTTGGTATGTGCGCGAGAGCGGGATGTTACAAAAATTCTGGTCTAAACTTCATTCCAAGTTTCTCGCGATATTGCTGAAATAAATGTACCATAAATCATAAATGTCACAGTATCATAAGTCTATCTTATCAAACAAAAATGGAAACTGCTGGCTCATATCATATGCGTCTTCCCAAGTCGCCTTGTGTGGACTATAGTTGTCTCACTTGACCTTGACCTGATCGATTTTTTGACGTCGTAGTTGTCAAATTTGATGGTCCATGATGTGGATTGGATCCACTGTGAGTGCACCCTCGCCCGACACCGCAAGGAACTCATGTCAATCACGTAGATCGCTAACATAATGTCTCAAAACTCATACATGAAAAACATCGCATACGCCAAAGAATCGTGCATAGTCGATAGGCTACTCTGCCCTTCTTCCACATTAACTGAAAGGTCCCACTTAAATCAGAGAGAGTTTAGCTCCTTCCAAACTTGATCGAACTCTTTGGCGCGGTTTTACTCCGCGAAGAAGATCGGATCGTCGACCTCGTGAATTCAATGTGGCTTCCATCGACGCGATCGGGCATAAATTTTCTCAATGATCCCTCAAGGCCTTTTATCCTTCCGGTTCCGCGGCTCAGACCGCCTTTCCATTTTGATCGCTTCGTCCCACCGTGACCCTATCCTCGCCATCCCAACTCAAGGGTTCAATGGTCGCCTATAGAGAAAAATCGTGCTGTTTCATCTTAATGGTGCTCGTAACTGCTATTTATAAGCTTAATCCCAACAGGCAGAATTCCTCCCAACATTTTGTTGGTCCATCACATACATACGTAACATATCCTTCAAAATATTGTTTGTTCTTTATGTTTTCCCATCCATCTCTGCATGATTTTTTGTGTTAAATTTTAGTTGTGTTCCCAAGTCCTCTTGGAAAATTTTCCAAAATTGTCCAGTAAACACGGATCCTCGACCGGAGATGATCTTCTTAGGCACTTGGCGTACCACAATCTCACCGATGAAACTTTGCCGTGTCAAAACCGACATCGCCGTGACGCTAATCGGAATAAAGTGATAACTCTTGTCGAGTGTCAACTACTACAAAAAATCGATTCGTGTCTCCTTGCCGCCGCTGGCAATCCAACAATAAAATCCATCGAATTTACCTCCCATTTCAATTCCTACGGGTTGAAGTAATCTTCCCGGGTGTCTATGTTCATCCTTTACCCGCCGACACATTCCAGCCACAAAGTTGGACTATGTCGGCCTCTTCATTCATTTCCATAAGAGCAAGGGCTTAAGGTCTGCCCCCACCTTCGTGACTCCTGGGTGATCCATATAACCCGCTTCCATGAGTCTTCGCCGTGATCAACCTCCTCAATTCGCCGCTTGATGCAGGTATTATCCTAATTCCTAAATCTCAATAAACCATCGCCGCCAAAGGTAAATCCCTCAAATCGTAACCATCATAGTGTTTTGTCCAATAAACCTCTAATTCTTTTGTACTAGTTATCGCTTACTGTAAAGTGAGAATCTTTTCACGTAGATTCGTCAAGAGGCAACACCGAAAATATAAGTAATTCCACTCAAAAGCATCTCGGGCCACTGGTTCATCGTTCTTTATGTAAGTAATCAAATCGTACTTGGCAATCTCGGACCAACGTCATATCATATGCTCGTCGCTTCCAAGCAGAAATGTTGTAACCACAATGACGTCACCCCACTAAATTTTCGTCCGATAGGTAGTGTCTCCATACTTTTAAGGCATATACGATGATAATAACTCCAAATCATAAGGTCAAGCAGAAGTTTTCCTCGCGGCCTCTTTAATTTCCCTCGAAATGTAAGTAATCACTCATCCGACCTGCATCAAGACTCCACCTAAACCTTCCCTCGATACAAGACATACCAAGAAGTCCGCGTCCATGTCAGACCTTTAGTATCGGTGTTGTCAACAACTCCTTAATCCTTCTAAACGCTCACAGATTTCTATCCAAACAAACTTCTTGTTTTTCTTCTCGTAATTTGATCGGACTCCACACCTCGAAAATCCTTCAATAAACCTTCGGTAGTATCCCGCTAAACCCATAAACTACGCACCTCGCGGATATCTCGGTCAAAAGGGCCATTCCATAATAGCTTCAACCTTGGTCGGATCCACGGTGATACCTTTGTCGAGATGACATGCCCTAGGTAGTGAATCCCTGATTGATAAGTATACTGGACAGCCTTCCATATAATTTTATTCTCTCAAGAAACACTGTAGTACCAAGAGCAAGTGCTCATGTCTTCCGTCAGTCCGAGTAGATCAGGAATATCGCCGATGAATACTTGACTAAATTGTCCAAGTATTGGTGGAACACCCTGCTCATCAAACTCATGAATACCCCCTACGCTTGTCGTTCAAAAGGTAAACCCAAACTCATAATGTCCAAATCTCGCCTTAAAAGCAGTATTAGGTACGTCATCCTCCTTTATCCGTAAATGGTGATACCGACGTAAACGATCTTGAGAACACCGTCACACTCTTCATCTTATCGAACAGATCATCACCTTTGGTAAGGTGTACTGATTTTAATCGTAGCCTTGTTCGCTTGACTTATAGTCAATGCAAAGCCTCCAACGATCCGTCCCTCAATGAAAAATAACGGTGCAATCCCATGGTGACACACTAGGACGATTTCCGGGCCCTGCATCCAAGAACTCCTTCCGGGCCAGATTTTAACTCTGGTAACCCGGTCGACATCCCATAAGCATGTCGAAGCATTGGCTCATTCCCGCTTCTGTGTCTATAGTAAATTCCACCTCTTTCCATGGTATCCCGCAACTCCTCCGAAACACATCAAGAACTCCTTCACCACCTAAGGTGTTCTGCTCGCTACTCCCGCGAGCGCTAGCGATCGCAGCTTGCCCCCCTTATGCATACTCTTCCGTAATCAGAGGAAGCAGAGACGCAACCTCGCGGGATACCCCGGTTTCGGCCCTACTATCACACGCCTCTGCCCTTCATCATCGACCAACCTCAACCATTTCATCTTACAATCAAGTATCAAATCATGCGATTCTAACCAGTCCACACCGATCATGACATCATAAGACACTAAGATCATTATGTACAGGTTTTCCTTCATGAAAAAATACCCCAGGTTAATTATACAGCTTGTAACCTTTCCTCCAAAATTTTTCTTAGCTCATGATGCCAATTCTACATACCTAAACTCATCTTGCTTGAATGAATTCACCTTAATTATTTTAAGCACAAAACTATATACAAAACTCGCAGTAGCTCCTAGATATATCAAAACACTAAAATGATAATTGGATATCATACTTGAAGTCTCGATCACTATAGACTAATGCTCATCTGGGTGGTTATTCATCATTGCATGAATCCAATGGGCCTTGCCCATATCTCCCATCGTAGTAGGTCCGGCTGATCCGGAATCTCTAGTCCTCTCCACATGAAAGTCGCACTAGTAGTGTGTCTCCCAACACTTCCAACACCCCTTCTTCAACCCATTAGTCCTGGTACCTGAAGTAGAATTTGACGGCCCACTGGCCTAGAAACATAGTCTGTTATGTTGAATAGGCTTAAATTGTTGTTGCTGCAGGCGACGTTGTTTCTTGTGTTGTGGTCCTCGATAGGGTTTCCGCTGCTGAGGCGGCGGTTGCCGAGGCGTAGTGAACGTGGACTTCTAGAAGCTAATGCATATCCCGCCGTATCGCCTCACCGGCGGTGTTGCTGGGCAAGGTACCGTGATGAACCTCGCCCCGTAGTCTCACCGGGTCCCGGTTACCCCCACCGATAAGCTCCTCCTCATATGAGGGCCTTTTGGACAACGCCGTGCAAGGTTTGAGGCATCGCATCCTAACCTTTGCATGTAGGTTGCCGTTAAGGCCAAATATGAACTTGTTGACCTTAAATTTATCAGTATTAATATGCAGAGCATACAAGAGAAGCTCCATAAAACAGGCCACGTACTCAAGAATCGTACGACCGCCCTGTCACAATGCGTCGATCTCATTGAGCCGACGCTCAAAGAAATCCCTTGAAAGGTACCTCTCTCAAAACAATTCCTCGAACAGTTCCCATGAAAAATCTTCAACGACCATATTCATTTGTGGTAAGAGTGACTTCCACCAGAGAAGTGCACTCCCTTTCAGCTGAAAGACCGCCATGTGGACCTCATGTTGGAGGGTGGCTCTGGCGCGGCACATCGCCATATTTCAATCCATGCCTCTACGGGCGACGCCATCCGCACCAAAGAACTCGAAATTTCACCTTTCTCAGTCGCGGTGAATACCGCATTAACAGTCGGGGCGCCATGGCATGGAACTCTCCGCAGCCGGGCCTGGCCTCTATCTCTGTCTTAATCATCGACATTTTACATACTGAAAAGAGATCTCATCATCCCCACAACATCGCCATCGATCTGCTTCCCCGTCTAAGGACCTCGCCAGCTTCCCTCGTTGTAGGGACCCCTCGCGTGGATGCTGGCCGGAGGTATCGCTTCCTCCCCTAGCAATCTTCGCCGTCACTGGCTGGGCGCTCCTAACCATGATGACTCCGCATAATATGCAAACAAATACCAGCAACATAATAATCAATACCATCATGTCAAAGGAACCCGTAGCGAATCCCAAGACGCGGGTCGAACCAGCTCTGATAACATATGTAAAGAACCAAACATCAAAAAAGAATAGAAAAACCTCAAAAAAAAAAAAAATTTTTTTTTTTGTGTTGAAGTTGTGTGCTGGAGTAGCGACAACACATAATCGCGGCAACGAAAATATTTAGCGACAAGTAAGCTGACCACAAATACTAATGCATCACTACCTGGCCCCACCGCAAGGTTAGGGACCTTCCAAGACACATAAGCAATGCTCAATCCTGGTTTCCCATCGCCTTTAACCATTTAAGGTCTCGTATCGGCGCATCGCTGGTGGAACATGGAGGTGTCTACATCCCACCACAACAAACCAAGAAACCAACTAACCATAATCAAGTGCAACATAAACAAGAAGAACAACACGTCCCTTTACTAAGGCACGCTACAAGGACTTGGACGACGACCATTTAAAATTTGAGGATCAGTGAATGTCTATGACCCATTCGTGATTGAATACTAGCTAATTTCTCCATAATATCTCCACATGCCTCCAAATTTTTCCATACCTTACATCGTATTTCGTGATGTGGGTTAATATTGCGCCTTAACTGTCCTCAATAACATTCCTACTTATTCCATATTAACAATTCAAATTGAACAAGTATTATTATTACAGCTAAACAAGTAATAACATTGCACTTAATCATCATCAATGACATTCCTCCCTAAACCAATAATATTAACATTCAATTGAACAAATATTATCATTGCAATTCAAACGAGTATTGATATTATACATATCATCAATGACATACCAACCTAAACTAATATTAACATTTCAATTATGGGGACATCAATTGTGCACCCCCATATACATCTTAATTTAAGAGGAGCAAACCTACCAATACCCATATTCAAATGACCATATTTAATAACATTTATTTAGACGGACCTTATATATAAATTGACCATAAATTAAAATATCCATATCTACAGTAATTGAAAATCTCAATATACATCTTAATTTAAAAGGAGCAATGCCTAACAATACCTAATTCAAGGACCACATAAAAATGACACTTATTTAAAAGGGACCCTTATGTAGAATTGACTATAATTTAAAATGTCAATTTCTATCAGCAGCAACATTTAGACATTATAACCATCAGAAAGTTTTCAATACCACTATAATATCATAAAAAGGGTATATTGGGGTGTGACCCATATGAATTTTTAACTAACAATAATTACGATAGCCATTAACTAAGAGGCGACTATGTGGAAACAATAATATGATTATTGGGACTCATCAATGGATAGTACAACATACACCATAGATTTAAAGGGGCAGTCGTGTAATATGATAAAGTTTAAAAGATGTTGACAACTATCCACCTTACAATCTGCAATAAATTAAGATCTCCCTCATCTAAGATGTCAATTATGTGGTTGCGCTCGTTTATTTAATCTTAATTTCATTTTCCTTTTATGTGTACAAAACAATTTAGCATTTCTCATATTGAGTACCATTTCATTTAATATTTTAATCGCCTTTAAAATAATTTACTTTCATTCTCATATGTAAACTAAGAAGTGAATCTTACACATGGCATAAATAAACTATCAACATGCTGGAAGTCAGGCAGAAGCATCATTCTCAATAAAACATTCGACTGATGAGAATCCAAATCTACGTAAACTATAAGGAAAACGCATTAGCATCATAATAAATTAACCATTTCATTCTCGGGAGTCCAATATTGATTCAATTTAATAAAAATGAGTTATTCGAATAAGTGAAAACTGCGGATCCCTTTTATGAATAATTATTATACATCAATGACCAAATCCAATTTATCCTCCAAACCCCACTCATACCCCTTCCAGTAATAAAAATATCTACACTGATGTAATTCTGCCCTGATATTCAAGCTAACCCTGAGATCCATTTAATAGTAGGTTTCTAATTTCTAACATAATTATATACTTTTTAACAGGTGAAGGTTAAGAAATACAATGAATTAGATTTAAGGATAATATCCAAAATTTAATATACCAGAAAATGAATTATCCCTTATTTCAAGAAACTACCCTATGTATCATAATAAAATAAGATATCAAACTCATTCCAATATTAACCTTTCGTTAACCTCATTAATTAACATTCCACTTATCGTATAGCACAAAGGTAATCGGTCAAGACACTGCGATACAAGACAGCCATTCTAGGGTTATCCCTCTTCTATTTAACACGCATTATCGCCTATGCACCAAAACTCAAGGTCACCAGCGACTGGGCATGCTTCTGGATGCTAACATAACGTAGCTATACTCGGGCTTTTCTAGAGGCAGGGAAGGAATTTCGAGGACAAGAAGAATAGCGAGGAGACAACTTGCATAGTAATTCCGTTTACCAATGTGTAGCGTGCTGGGCGAGGTAAAGAATTAAAGGCTTTTAAATTAGGTGCAAGGCGAACAGTTTCGGAGAGTGCTGAGGGCGATTAAATTAATGTAGCCAAGATTTACGTTGTTGCCAGAAGGCACAGCGTGAACAGGCATTTACAGCCATCCCACGCCCGGAATTGGTGCGCCACTTGCGCAGAACCCTCCCCGCCCAATTGCCCAGGAACCACATCTCAACGAAATTTGCAGTGGGGAAAACGTAAATAAATTTATATAAAAATTTCCTGACTTCGTTTTACTCTTCGGCTGCTCGAAAATTATTGTAAACACGATTTCCATCAACGCTAGGGCATTAGTAATCAATCTCCATAGCTAGATTCGAAGGAAGGACCGAACTATGCAGAACGCAGAATTTAAAAAGAAAACTGGATTGATCAACGCCGGCTGCCAACACTAACGATCGCACGCATTTCTTAGCGTTCTCATCGAAAAACAACAGTGGTCACCGTAAAGATTCAATGGACAGGTTTGGGTTCCTACCCTAATTCGGGATCCTGGTAGTAGGTATGGTGTCGGCTGAACACACCACCAGCGGCATGGCGGAGGTGTATAACATGCAGGGGCTAAGGATCGAGTGTATGGTGGCAAGAAGGACACCGGCAGGAGGTGTGGAACCGGTGGGGCGTAGGCATCCGAACACTTTCCCCAAAGCCTGCATCCTTCATGGGTGGCATAGATTGCCGATTTAACATGAAATTTGACAGAAGTTTAAGCAAACCTTAAGTACGTAAACTGTACAGAAATTTAGCAGGAAATTTTAAACAGAATTTTCATCACACTTTTCCAGGAATGGATTCAGAAAAAATTTTAGTCGAAAAAGGGATTGGGTCATAAAATTTTTGCCAATGTACTCAGAAACCCTTTGTTGAAACCACGATAAAAGTAATCGCCAGATACATTTAACTCTAACCATTATAAAATGAAATTGCCGGAATCAAGTTTTTTTTTCTTTCAACAAGACAATCAAAAACATTTAACGCTAACCCTTTTAAACAGTTTTTGCCAGGATTAAGTCATACCGTTGCCACTCGTCATTGAAAACGCCCCACGCCTCGCGTCGCATCCTCAAGGCCTCGCCGCCTCCGCTGGGCTTCCATCAATGCTCACCGTACCTCCTACCAACGCTAGGTACTCTTCTTCCCCTTAGCCCCTCGAGCCGTAAAGGGGCCATACAAGAACCAGAAAATCACTAGCGCCTCAAATACTTCAACGGTTGAGCTAACACTCAAGTACACAACCGACTCACCCAACTCCAATAATAAGAAAACTGTCAACCACACCACAGCAACAGAACGCTAATGTACCACCGCCGTCCCCCTTCATCCTTCCTTTCCTCTTTATAGCCAAAATGATACCCACCTACTTCTTAATTAGTAATTAATTTAATTTTTAATGACAACTCTCTTGAACACTGTCAGTCTGCACGCTCATCTCTAGGGTTCTCCAAAATTAATTTATGTTTATTAATTAAAAAATCAAATTCTTCACCCCCAAATGGTTCCCTTAAATCTCCTAGGTTCCTGTGGATCCCCAAGCTTTTATTTTACTCTCCTAAAATGATGCTCAAATCATAAGCACAAACGCACTCCTCATTTTTCCCATGCCCTACTCTTCCAATTTTTTCTTAATCCAAGTTTCCTTATTTTATTTTTATTATTATTTTCTCATCTATCATTTATTATTATTATTTGTTTAAAACCCCACGATTAAAGTTTAACATTCTTTCAATATATATATAGACAAACCATTTTATTTTATTATTAATTATTTAATTATTTTAAACCTAGTTTTGCCCCTCTTTAAAAAGTTAAGTCTCCTTTATAATTTAAATTTTTAAAGAGGGGAGTATTAACTCCCTCAACTTTTACCCCATTACATTTTTAGTGACTTACTAACCTCTAAGGTGTTATTTTACCTACCTAGGTTCACTTTTGAGGATCTTTTCTTGGGCCCAACACCATCTGGAGATGTTCTAATCTAGGTTTGATTTGAACAAGGAGACAAATAAATTAGGGGGTCGTTTGAATTTCAGACAAAGCAGGTGTCGGTCGCGAGTCGCCCTCATCATCATCCCTCAAGCGACGCGTTCTTCAGACGCACCACGTGTCTAAGGGGTGCCACTGCCTTTGATCGCTTCTGTCATCGACGCGTTCAGATCTAATTCCCATCGTGCGTCTCCCAAGGTGCCACCTGAATTTTGACAGGACCTAAACCCTCGGAGTCAACACTTGCTGATCTTGTGGGAGACTAAGGTTTCTAAGGAATAAGGCCCCCATTTCATTGTGCTCTTTAGAATTCTGGAGCGACTGTCAGCTAGCTTTCCTCACGTGGACGGTCCTCTCGAACTGGGTGATCGTTAACCTACAGTTTGAGTGATGATGGGAGTGCTAGTAGGCCGTGGAAAGGCTATTGTCCACCCCTCTCCCAAAACCTCTCTGGAAATCATGTGCAGCCCCTTTACTCCATATGTAAGCACGGTCGGCAAGCTATCGTAAGCCTACATCATCAACCATCATGTCAGATTATGTCAAACAACATATCATATAAATTGTAGTACATCATCTAAATGAAACAATATCATCATAAATGAAACAACTTAAATACTCCCACTCCCCGACCATAACTGAGTCCATGGAGTTCTGGCATGACAGTCTTCAGATCCATCTAGGTCCCACAATCTCCACACTCAAAGAAACTCTGAAATAAAGGGCGCACCTGGTTTGGAACTAAGCGGTAGTAAAAACATCCTGTCATATAACTCAAAGTATCATAATGAAAGAAAAGTTTTACCATCATATAAATCCAGGACTATATGAGAATTGCATATGGACATGTAATGATTTTAGTAATTATGTAGTCAAAGTAGATATATAATTTTTATCTTCTATTTTAATAATGTTTGAGTCTATTAAAGCCAAATATGACCTTCATGTATGTCATTCTTCACCTATTCTAGCCACCTATTGTACAAATGAAAATATGGATTGTGTTTCTCATTTTTTCAAATTTAATATTAAAATTAATGTAGTAAGTTTTCGAAAAGTTTTGGACAATTAATTCAAATAAACATTTCCAACCCCATGAACATTATGGTCGAGAGCCCAAATCATAGATTGCACCCAAAGTTGAAATGAAATATGAATATTCTCTGAGATTTACCTGAAGTGACCTCACCATGTCTAATTCTGGGTCCCAAGGAACAATTATGCTACAAGGGTTAATCTGCTGAGATTCTAATCTGATTTACCTATGCCCATGGATTTCTTCCTTGTAATTCATATCTTGTTGGCATCTTGATTCCCTTGGACTAAATATTCTTCCTGAAAACACAATTCCTAATGGAAAAGTTCAAATTATGTGTCCATAATTCTACTTCTATGTAAACAATTATATTTTGATTCTTTTTTAGATACATAAACCAGTCCCATTCTTATGTGAAGGGATACGAACTAGAGAGCTAGCTAAACGACTCTCAGAACAAAATTGACACAAAATTATGTATATATATAGATATATATGATATTATACATATATATATATATATATATATATATATATATATATACATATATATACACCAATGTCATATATATGAATTTTGAAGTATTATACATATATGAGGGTGGAGTGGGGTGATTTATAAGTGAAAAATATGATATACTTTCTGACATCTCCCGTTCTATATATATGAGGGTGGAGTGGGGGGCATTTATAGAAAAATATGATATATTCTTTCCCATTAATGCTCCACCCCCATAGGGAGGTAATTTATAGGAGTGTCGAGATTTCCTGGTTACCTCCCACCCCAGAGGGTGGGAGGAAGCACAGGAAAACATGATATACTGTACCATCTACAACATGAACCTACACAGCGATACATACATATACATCTACCCCATGTTACAGAGTGAATTTTGAAGCATTATATATATATATATATACATACATATATATATATATAGCTATATTCCATGTTATGAATGAATTTTGAAGTGTTTTTAGTTAATTTTAATAAGTTTTCTCATCTAAATTAGATTTTTGACGCGCTTCAAGGAGGTATTTAGCTACCAAATTCTGTATATATTTATGGCTGCTAGTTTATTCCTACTTATAACTCTATTTTTATGTTGCAGGTTCCTAAACTTAATGTAAATTGCAATTATTTTTCTATTTCACTTTCCATCTAGTATGTTTTTCATCATGTGGTTATTAATTTCCTAGCTATCATATTTATTTATTTAAATTGTCAAGTGTGTTGTCAAGTGTGTATTTGAATAGAGTTAAATTTATATTTGAATGAAATGGTTGTCTACCTTGTGTCTAACTCCCAGATCATGAAAGAGAATCTTTGTAACCCATAACTAGAGCTAGCCACTAGTCAGGAAAGGATATAGTCAGAGTAGTTCTTTTTCCTTTGGTTTTTAGTTTGAATGTTTTACTTTGAGTAGTATAGATTTCTATTCACATAAACACATTACAAATTAGTCTCTAGGTTAATGATTCTTTGCATACAACATTGGTGTCTCATAATTTCCAAATGAACCCTGAGTTGATAATTAAATGAATATATATTTATACCTTTTAAACAACATATGTTAGCGTTGTTAGTAGTCAACTTCATGGTGCATAAAATAATTGTGAAATTTATCCCAAAATATAATAATATGCCAAATTTATATTTATTGACATTCCTAATGTGGCTAGTTGTTTGATCACTAACTATATCCTTGTTGAACTGAATAAGATAAATTATCCTTGAGATGTTGGCAACCAAAATTTGAGTATATTGATATTTATGTAGTAAAAGCTTCAACTCTAAAATGAAACCAACTTTTCTAGATCTAATGCATAGTGGAAGATAAATTATGTTAGACTAGTTATTAGATGTGCCGTGAAAATTATTAAAGAAAATTTACAAAAATACAAGAGATATAGTTAGAGTGGATGTTAATATGCTTAAAATAGAAAAAATTAAACATGGTAGTGATTTGGTTTGATTTAACATTTAAATATCAAAATTTGGGACCTTTCCAAGCACTCCTCTCTTCTATTGAAATTAGGCATCTAGAATTTTCTATAAAATATAAATCTAGGATTCCTCCATTCCCTTTGATACATTACACTTTGAATTCAAACACCACAAATAATTGTAGGATCAGATGCATTTTAGGATAAATAAACTACTTTATGGATTATACGTGGAAGACAACATGTATCCACTCTAATTCAAGATATAGCTTGTAGGGATATAGGAATATTTGTGGTGTATTTGATATATGTTAATTTTGAAAATGTAGAAGTGGTGGTATTTCCTAAAAAAGGTTGAAATTTTGAGTGAAAACAATCTAAAATCTATGTGAATCATTCAAAAGTCAGTTTAATTGGTGAAAAATATGGTGAGATCTCTTGCTTAGAAAGTCGGATGACAAAAATTAAAAAAACACATGTCAAGACTCATATATGGATTCATGATTTTAGAAAATCTATAAGAATAGATGATATATCAATACTCTATTATCTAAAATGTCAAGATACAAATTATAGTGAAATCAATAACACCTTGTCATGTGATAACTAGGATGACAATGCTAAATAATTATCTAACACATTGTTTACACCCAATTTTTTTAGTAGAACAAAGGTGACAATTTCCTTTTTATTGCAGTCATGATGGTTCATACCCATAGAAAAAATATCTTTAGAGAGTGTTAATACATTTCTCTACTCAAAGAAACTATCTTGCAATCTATTTTGATTCAATTCCATTTTAGTGGTGAAGATAATGGTATTGGAAATGCTAATATGGTACACATCATTAGACTGAGTACTTAAAAGTAGAAATGAAAAGGAATCCTATAATCAATTTAATTAGAGACATGATTCAAAACAATTAGTATTGTAAAGGTTACAATGAATTAAGGATATTACAAATTATATAGGGATAACTAAGAAAAATGCAAATAGTTCATTTTCTATCTACAACAAACTCATAATAGTGGGGGTTAAGTGGAATCGCTTCAGATCCAAACATTCTCGCAACTTCCTTATTATTTATTGGGCCTCTAACATATGAAGCTACATTTATCTCCACAATTCTTTTAAAAGTGAGACAATATGCATATTCATCCCCTAAAAACATAATAAGTAGGAGGACTCATGTTCTTCTTTAAAGCAAGCTCATCAATGACATTTTTAAGCAGTTTTGTTTCTTGCTTGGTTATTAGAAAATATAATAAATGCAAAATTCCACCTTACCCAATAAATAAATAAATAAATAAATAAATAAATATATATATATATATAACAAATTCAAAATAGACCCAAAACAAACATAAAAGAATATGAATAAATGTAAAATTCTTGTAAAAGTGAAACAATATGCATATTCATCCCCTAAAAACATAATAAGTAAGAGGGTTCATGTTCTTCTTTAAAGCAAGCTCATCAATGACATTTTTAAGCAGTTTTGTTTCTGGCTTGGTAGTTAGAAAATATAATAAATGCAAAATTCCACTTTTATATATATATATATATATATATAAATAAAAGAGGCAAACTCAAAATAGACCCAAAACAAAGATAAAAAAAAAATGAATAAATGTAAAATAAAAGAAAAACTAGTGTTTTCCATTATTGTAGGAAATATTTTGAGCTTTTGGGTAGATTCCAAAATTACCTCAAATTGCATAAGTAAACTTTGTTGGAAAAAATCTTTAACAATGGCTTCAACTGCAACTGCAACGTTGTGCAGGATTGTTGTTTTTGAATATTGGAGGTGAATCAATTTTTGTTTCATTTGTTGTTATAATTCCTTTGAATATGATTTTGCAATTGTCATGTATTTTCATTGATTCGAAGAATTTGTCCTAAAATAATAATAAATTTCCTTGTTGATTTGATTTGATTATTAGTGGTTCTAACAAATATATTATATATTTTTCAACCTTGAGAAAATGGATAAAGACTTATGTGATCGATATGTTTTATATTCTTTGCATGGTTATCCCCAAGCATTTTTGTAACATTACCAAACACCCGTTTTTGTTTTTCAACAATAATGACTATTATCGTATCAAGGATTATATATTTAATTTTGTTGTTTCTCTCATTAGATTATGTATATAATAAGAGATTATACTGCTCAATAATTATATCACATGTTTTCTATCATGACAGGTTGAAGGTTCAAAGGAGAATTATCCAACCACAATTGTCATTCTATCAATGCTCGTCATTTTCACATTGCAACCATTTTTTCAATAAATACAAATTTCAACAAGTAATCATGAGTAAGAATAGTTTAACCTGATATAAATAACCTAACGAACCTCATAGTTATTGATAATAAAGTTCATACTTCTTGAAATCTATACATCTATAAGATGTATCGCAATGTTTATCTTAAACCCTTAGAATGAAAGTATTTATCTACCAATTAAATTTTCCACACCTAAATGATTAATTACCTACCCTAGTTTTTCTATTTACATGCATTACTTGTAATATTTATACAATGTAAAATCTAATCGGATCCCGCTTGATTGGAAAGTTCCCATTGTTCACAATATTTATTTGCTTAGTCAAAAGCAAGATACTACATATAGTAATGACTATGACCATTCTGGTTATAGATTCTTAAGTGAGATTGATCGAGATCTATTCATTCCAACATTCATAAACTAAATTTAATATTGTATATATGTTATTATATACTAATATACTAAATATGGTTAATAGAGCTTGTATACAAAATATATAGTTGTGAATATCAACAATAATGTTAGTTCAGACTTTAGTCTTATCATAAATATGGTTTTTCATGTGGTGTATTCACTTCATTGAATATAAATAATTGCTAATTCGAATCCTCATAGGATTCATTAACCTTCTTATATTTCACTTGTATTATGCATTCTATTAATTCTTAGTACTCGAGCGTGAGAATTTATATAAGTGTAATTATGAATATTGTGGGGTTTGGTGTGGTGTGGGTAATGATACATTACATAATATCAACTCTGCAATCCACATGGACACCACTAAAGGAGTTACGACCTACCATTCAAATAAAAATTAATGAATACGCCACTTAGAAAGACTTGTTGTAACAACTCAAGTCTGAGATTTTGTTTGGATTTGGCACCATTATTATCCATTAATCATATTGACAGTGATCAACAAGATATTAACACCATATTGGAAAATGATGAATACCCTTATGCACTCACTCTTTGTCTCATTTCCTTGAGATGAAGCGTTGAGCTGGGGATCTGCTTCCTCTTTTCTTGCTAAGGTGCTGTAATTTTTTGAATAGGGAAGATTATAGAACCATAATTATAAGGGGGTAAGATCATGAAGATGGGTAACACTTTTGCTTGTTTTATGAAAACAAAAACTGTATTTTCACAAGTTCTTCAACTTCCGGCATACAAAAGTATTTTTTTATTTATAATTTCACTTTACAGTAAAAACAAAACTTGTAAAGAATTTTGATATCTTTCCAATGACTATTTTGCAATTTTTTTTTTTATCAAGATTTGATATGTCAATTTGACAATTGTTTAACAATATGTTCCTTAAACAT
>SNQJ01S0024721.1:69867-99946 GCA_010110895.2 Picea sitchensis | reverse complement strand
CCTAGGCTCCTTTTACATCTTCATGCTACCCTTATTTTCATGTGGCTTGGATTGGTTGTCTTGAGGTTGGTTTTTTTGTGAGTTAGGGTTGCATTTACCATACTTTGGTTGTTGCCGATTTGCAGACCCGAACTCCCACTTGTTTTGATGCTTAAATTTCTTCTCAATTTTGATAGCATATCAATAAGCAACTCCCAATGATGAAATTTCCATAAATTCCATTTTAGTTCAGACGTACCTATGTAGAGCCCCTACAGTATTTTAGAACCACATGTCATTCAGAGTCTTTGATACCTAGCTTGGTGCAAAAGTTATGGAAGGTATTTGTGAGCTCCGACACTGTTTGGCCCCTCTCTTGATGCAGTGTGGTCCATCTCATGTATTGGTTGTAATAGTTTCCCACAGGGTAATATTTGTCCTTGATCTCATCCATAAAAAAATACCAAGTGGGATCAACACCAAATATTCCATACTCCTCTATGGAAATCTTCTTCCAGTAAGTTTCCCACCAATGTTTGACATGGGGGAGAGCCTTAAGGAGTGAAAATGTGACATTTTCTCTGTCAGAAAAATTGTGAACAAAGAAATAAGCTTCTAGAAAATTTAACCACTTTTCCAAAGCATCCACATCAATTTGACCTTAAAATACGAGAATATAAAAATTAACTTGTACCTTGAATGGAGCAGCATCTCCAAAGTGAGTTCTTGAAGAAGACGCTCCTGCTATCGTCACCAATCGTTGAAGGATTTTGGAAAAGTTCTCCAATATCTTGTTCCTTTGTTGCGCAAGCGATTTTGTGAGAAACAACTTGATGAGATATTTTTCTCCCTCGTCTCACTTTTCTTCCTCCATGGGAGTATGCTTGAGTTGGTGAGAGAGGTTGTCCTTACGAGAAACTAGCTTGAGACCTCACTCTCTATACCCTAACCCCGTTGAGGATATGCACTATGAAATGAAAAGGAGTAGCTTGCTCTGATACCAATGATCTAGATTATTTTGACAATGAAATGAAGTTGGAAATATAATAAGAAAATACACAAATATATTGTGAGAAACATAGAGCTACAGTAATGCACAATGTTTATTAATGATAGAAATGTATAGAAACTGTAAAAATATAGAGTGAATGAACTCACTAGAATGGTGGTATCTTATCTCTGAGAAGAGATGTGATGGTTATGCTAATTCACAAGAAGATGATGTTTATAATGAGGCTCTAAAGGTTTTTTTAACACAAATAAAATAAAAAACCCTAACCTCGGAAGATGAAACACCAAAAGGTTTGCAGGCTCGAATGTGGGTAGATAATATGTCAGCTTCCCAAGGGCGTAACTTTTGCATACGATCCCCATTTGGGGCACATGATACCTCGTTGGAAAGGTCTATCCGAGGAATAAACATTTTCCCATTACACTTAGGTAAATCTTGCAGTATGACTGTGCCACGCCCAAAAAATGTTGTTTAGGGCCTCAAAACGACCCCAGAAGTTTAGGACTCAAAAACCTGTAGAAAAACCGCCAAGGTGGAAACCCTTGTTTTGAGCCAATTGAATAGGTGGGTGGGCACCGATTTCTGCCTAAATAAAATTCACTTCTCAGCCAGTGCTAGCAAGGTCTGTGAAATCCTATGGTGACTCCATCAGGGATATGGACTCTCATGAGTAGTGGAGAAACACCTAAGGGATAATATATATGCACCTGGTGAAAATACTTTTATATCCCAAACCTGTATCAACCTCATGATGGAGATACCAACTTGAATCGTTGACATAGTTTAAGGAAATAAATATCATCAACATTTATCCTCTATTTACAGTAGATGAGCTAGATTAGTTGATATGGAAGCATCACCAATGATCCCACCATGATGAAATTCTTCAGGTACTTGTTGCACGTTTATTCCAGAATTTCCGATCTTAAAAGTAAGTGTATGACCCTCTACATTTTTATCATAAGTTATATAAGACTAGTAGATATTTCGTCTTTCCCAATGTGTTGCCAATTTTTTTTCCACCACAACACCCTCCCTACTTTCTTCTTCTCACTTCAAAACACCTTTTCTCTAAGAGAAGAAATCCCCCCCCTATTAATTTTTTTCTACTAGAAAACCTTTTAACTTCTTTCATGTAAATGTTAAATTCCACGAATCTCTTATCACTCTCTATACTTTACCATTTTCAACAACTTTAAAGAACACTCTAGCTCACTGATACAAGGTGTATTGATGAGCTTCCTCTTTCCTTCGCCGATACACTGTGTATCGACGAGAATCCTTTTTCCCTCATTGAGACATAGTGTATCGACAACATCTATTTTTTCACATCGATACAACCTATATCTACAACATTTATTTTTTCCAACCGATGTGTATGGATGAGCCAACACTTATATTTTTTTAGAAACTTTCTCGTGTCTTGGCATTGCATATTTCTTCATATGCTAACACATTGGCACTCACTCGTTTTTACTCATGCCGATACATAGCCCCCCCCCACCTGTTCTCCATTATTGACACTTTTCTCTTCATCAAATTATTCTTGTCGGTGTTTCGACGGTCCATCCCTCTTCATCTATCGATACATCGATGCCAGATCACCTTCTCGACGTCGATATGACGATGCTCCATCCACTTCTAACTATTGATATATATCACTAGAGGTTCTCTATTTCTCATCGATAGACAATGTATTAGTGAGTTTCCTCTATCTTCACCGTTACATGATTTATCGATGATGATAGTCCTTTTCTCACCGATATAAACCATGTCAGGAAGACCTCTCCTAATTTCCTTTAGATCAAATCCTTTTCGTTTCACCCATTAAGTGGGTTCTTTTGATTGTATGTTGATTTAATATGCGTTGCAGTCGTGATCAAGTATTATAATAGTATAGACAAGTTTTTTTTGTGTCTCTGATAGCTTTCACTACGCAACATGTGTTTTGTGCATCTTGATTATGTGAATAACTATGATCATGAAAGTGTCAACTATTGTCAGGTGAATTAATTGCAACATCTACAAGACTTATGATGGTTCTAAATTGCATCTCAGAAAATAATTGATCCTCCCAGCTCATAAACAATGTCAAGTGCTTTTAACATAAGTTGGCTATTTTCACAGTATTATATATCTCAGCCATTGATAGATGACCTCACCTCCAAAACATGGATTAAGAACCTATATAACAAAAATTCCATAGGAAATAACAAAATGGTATTCAAGTGAAGCAGTAGAAAGAACAAGGCCCAAACTTTCATTAAAAAATGTCTCTACTCGCAATTTTTGGGCATTGGTCAAATTGTAGTTTTCATCCCCGAAGAAGGATAAATAAATGTTTTACAAGATTATGATTCCATCTTCATTGACGGAATCAAAATCGAAGGCTTGAAAGTGCTAGAACATAAATTTCCCACCAAGCCAGCCTCACTAATCATGAAATTGATGAAAGGTTTGAATGACATGGTAAGTCCTCTCATTGAAAACCTCTCCTTGCGCTCTCTACATCACAAAAATTGGTACGCCAGTGAAACACCTTATGAGCAAGTTATGGACCTTCAAGGTTTTCCTTACTTGTGTTAAGACCCCTTGAAAAACTTTATTAAATGACGATCAACACATTGAAGTCAAACCCTAATATTACAAATATTATATATTTAAACTAAGTTTTATTTATTTGGAAATAATGTTTGAAAACAATTTTAAAAATACAAATATAATAATAATAATAATAATTTTAAATATACATAAAGGGAAAAAATCAACTTTAAGGGGTTTGTTTGGCATGAGGATGAAGTTGTAACATAAGAGCAAGGAGTATATATAAGGGGTGGGCCACCACCCATGCGATCCCCTCTTTTCATTACACATACGTTATAACCCTTGTCACATTTTATAACATATAAACACCACGGGCTTTGTCTACATATTGACAGTTAAAACTGAAGCGTGTTCCCACATAGCAATGTTAAAGCATGGATTCATGGTTGACGTGTAAGTGAAGGGGGCCACATGCACGCGAACCCCTCCCTTTCTCCTTGATCGCTTACAAAATGCTCAACCCAATCTATTGAATTTACACTTGAAACCCAAAAGAACGAAAACAAAACGTTGTGGGATCTAATTTAGGATCAAGTTTCTACACATATCGGCGTGTGATGAAGGATTGGATTCCACCACATATCAGCATGTAATAAGTGATTGAAGGCTATGTGTTCGGTGTGTGATGAGGGATTGGGTTCCGATAAAGGCATACATGTGAGAGATTTTGTGGCTTTAATATATATTGTAAGGTATAGTGAGGTGTAGGGGAGAATGGCTCATGATCCCCTCCTTGTTTTGTCATGGTATGTGGAGGTTTGGAAAAATGGGCATGACCAACTACCCCTTCCATTTTTGTATAGTTTAAACTATTCATACTTGAGTGTTAAGGGAGAGGAAAGGGGGCTCACAAACACCCCTCTTTTAATATTTTAAATTTTCTGTGTTTCTTGTAATATATCTATTCCAAATAATATTTTAACAAAACTAAAATTTTGCTCTCTTTTAAAACTAAGATAAACCCTGTGTGCAACCACTCGACTTAGTCCCATGACAAATGCACCAATAATTGCAATGGGATTTGACCTTTGACATGACAATCTTTAAATATGGTGTAAGCTATGATACCGCAACGAGTAAATGCGATTCTAAAACCAATGCAAGAACACCCTCGAAGTTATAATATTTTCCTTAACCATCAATTCACCAATGGAGGAGATCACCCATTTCCTATCGATACACCTAATTTCAGCGAAATCATCTCATCTTCTGACATGTGAGCCCCAAACCGTCTTAAATTGTTGAAAAAGTGGAATCAATCTCCATTTCATTGATATAGGATGGTCTATGTAGGTTTTTTCATATTTTGGCCAACATTTGTCGATACTTGTTGCTTTGTTCATACCATTGAAGGTATTTCCAGATATGGCTTCACTCTTATATAGTTTAGGAGATTCTCTATTGTTTCCTGAATTTTGAGGATTTAACACGGCACCACCTACAAAATTCGACTCGGAGAACACAATGCTTCAATCAGGATCAGGACTGAATTTGAACTTTCAGGGGATCCCATATTTGAACTCTCTCTCATAAATATTCATTTCTATAGGTTTAAACACATGGTTTTATTATATTTCGAGATTATACTATGGTTACTCATTTTATTGCGTAGAATGAATTGCTAGGTACACTAATTCACTAAAAATGAGACCACCTCCGACATCCAAATAAACTTAATGTGTGAGAATAATATGAAAAGTATGGTTTGCTGACACACTCAAATCAATGAAGAATATACTAAAATTTAACCTTCTCACAAATATGATCCTAGGTCAAGATGTGGTAGCAACAAACAATAGCTGAAAGTAACCTTAAGAACGTAGAGACCAATCTCAAATGGACGAATCTGAATCATGAAAGGGTGAATATCAAACTTTTAAATGGAGAGATTCCCAATGCTTCGATATCATCAAAATATTAACAGAGGTGCACTATGACCATCCTGATGATATTATGACATATTAAAATTATGTTTTAACTCCTATCATTATTCCCTGATCATTCCAAATAGGATAAAGACAAAATTTTCTAAATGGAAGGTGATGGGGGGAAGGCGAAAGGCCAACAATCAAGTTGAATTTCAATAAATCTGGGGGATGGATGTCAGATGAAGATGGATATTTGTCTCACAGTTTCATGTACTATTAATGGAAACTTTTAATGAGAGAACATTGTTTTGGCAAAGATGATCTCTAAAGAATTATGATTCTTGTGTTGCTCATGTGTGGATTATTCTTCTATGTTTCACTTAACACTTGGGTTGATAATAGGTGCCCTACATATTATAGACCATTCTTATGTATGCTTTTTGGATTCTTATTTATGTTCTTTAGAGATTGATTGTCCTGAATTTGTGGACATATGACTATAAATGATTGTTTAAATACTACACTATTATGGGTTTGGAGTTATTTAATCATATTCTTAGATTAGTCTCATTTCATTAATTAGCTTAGAAACCATCATCGGTAGTTAGTGAGGCATGGCCGGTAAACCCCAAACAGAGATGGATGCTAAGGCCCAAAAATCCAAATGGGTTCCCTATTCCAAGCAATGAGAGGTATAATTGGGACTTACTATCAGGGATAATCGATGTTGTGAATAAAGGGAATCTTACTGCGTCAACCACACACACACACACACACACACACACACACACACACATATAGATTAAGAAGTGTTAAGTTGATTTGTATGAAATATTTGGATACATGTTGACATTTTTAAAAGACTAAAGTCAAGATAACATAATAGATATGTAATAGGGGACCATTGTAATTACAACATATATCTATACTAGTAGAGTGATCAAATCATTGTATATTTAATTTTCTTTCTTTGTGTTAAGCCCTAATATTGGCTCATTACCCTTGGTGGGGCATATTAGATTAGTAATGTTATTTATTTGTAATAGGCTTTAGGTCATTGGTTGTAGAGGTATGCCTCCCTGGTCTCTATATATACCAAGGAGACATTTTCATTTTGAATCATCTTGTACTTGAACATTTAAGTAGGGGTAAAAGTTGCCCTTGAAGAGCTTATTATCTAAAATTATCCTCTTCAAGGCATTGAAGTACTCACACAGGAGTTTTTCTATTCACTATATATTCGATATTTGGTTCTTAACATATGGTGTCGAAGCTCCAAGGTCTTGGGGTTTCTTGCCTTGAGACATACCTTGGGATTTCTCTATAACTTTTTCTACAATGTTTCAGAGAATGGCTTGGAATATATTTGGTATATAGATCCAAGGTACGTTGGGTTCAAATTTCATCTCTTGAGGCCCTATACATTCGGAGATACAGCCTATACAAATCTAGGGATTGCAGATCATCTGACGAGTCATTCAGGAATTTTAAGCTATAAATTTTTTCGTAAATAATCTCCCTAGGGCCAGCTAAGAAATTTGAGCCTATTTAGATAAATTAGTAAGGTATCTTTGGTAAGGAGCCTAAATGTTAAGATTAAATGTAGGTGGCAGATACAGTGTGTGAATAAATTGTCGACTAGTCCTATTGACTAGTCTCAAGAAATTTCGGGTAAACGATCATAACTTCTTCCTAGAGTATCCATATTGTGTGGGAATGGTTTCATTGGATGGTCAGACTGGGTCTTTAGTATTTCTAGTACAAGTTTAGAATTTATGTCAATTATTTTAATGGGGCATGCTATACAAGTGAGATCTCTTGGAAAGGCCAAAATGTCGACAAGTTGTTGGGAAGTTACTCTAAATTCCACTTGGCACATCAATTTTGATCCAGAGACACTGTGGCATTCATGAGAGAAGAGGAAATATCGAGAGAGAACTACATAAAGAAAGTTTCCTTGGAAGAATTACGAGAGCTTAGGAGATACAGAGAAAAGAAAGATTGTTTGAGTAAGACACCCTCAAAATCAAAGGTTCCAAAGGAGTGATACTTGGCCAACATGCCAAAGAACTTCTACACCAAATAAGCCTCAGACAATCCTACTTGGACTCTTGATGAAGGTGAGAAAATGTAGGGACATAAATGATTTACAAAATAATATAGTAACAAAGATGAACTTCTGAGAGATGGAAGCTAAGTTGGAGGCAAAAGATGGATGGTTCAAAGAGGAGATCATGGAAGTATTGAAAAATTCATAACAGAGAAGACACTTTGAAAGTGAAAATGCATCCCACTGAAATTCATCATGAGGGGCACAAAGGAAGGTGAATCAAATGGAAACTAACTTTGGGGTGAATTATCCAGTTCCCTAAGGTCGATATGAAGAAGTTTGATAGCAAAGGGCAATCACATGGATTACTTAGGATGGAGAAATTCTTTGATCTACATAATGTATACATACACAAAAGGTACCAAATTGCTTCTTTATATTTGAACCTAATGAAAATTTGTATGGTATCGATGGCTTTGTTCTCATAAATCACTTGTCCTTGGACAATTTCCGAAGAAATGATAACTTACACTATATGAGGATCTAGAGACAATACCTTCTTTAGCCAGTGATGATCTCAACAAAGGGTTCGATTCATAGAGAGCACATTGAGAACTTCCAAGATTGAATATAAATGCTTAGATATTCCATATGATCTAGCAGTTGATGTATTCTTCGAACTTTAAAGGATAACATTCAACATGGGATTCTTCTTTGGGAACCCAAATCATTGAGAATTCATTTGAGTGTAGAAATGTTGAAAGTAAAATATGGCTATGGCTGCTAGAAAGGTTAATCCTAACATCTATAGAAGAGAACAATATGCTACAAAACACCTCAAACCTACAAGGTTGACACCTCAAACAAGTGGAGGAAAGAGAAAGAAAAGGTTTATGCTTTAATTGAGCAACAAGTAGGTGGGGACATAAAGTGTGGTGAGAAAGAGGTATTCTACATAGATTGTGAAGGGAAGAAGAAGAACAAGAACCATCTCAGATGCTTGTGAAACAATTTCATTTGAAGGACGACTCCCCACGATATCGTGTAATGCATTGTCTTGAATTAACACTCCTCAAACTCTCGAGATCGAAGGATACATCAAAAGAAAAAGGTAATAGTCTAATTGATTACAGTGATTACTCATAATTTCATTCACTATAAATTAATGAAAGCTCTCAAATTGCTTTGTATATCCGACACCAAAGTTTCAGTAATGATTTTAGATGGAGGAACTATATCAATTTATAGGGAAAATGCAATAAGATCAATCTACTATGGGGAATATGTAATGATAGTCGATCATTGCTATATCCATGGGTGGTATAGATGTTGTACTAGGAATCCAATGGTTGAATCATTAGGAACAATGGCATAATTTTGAACTTTTCACGTAATTTTCATTGGAAGGAAAAGAAAGTGAGTTAAGAGGTATCTGAAACCCAGGTAAGGTGATAAGCTCTATTGGCATGAAAAATTATTGAAAAGGGCATCAAAGGCGTTATTGCACAACTATGCTCACTAGATGTTCAAACATCTAAGCCATCTATTCCTCAGATCTCAAAGGATCATTGATAAACGTTTCCAAAGTATTTGAAGATATTCCCAAGGTCTTTCACCCACTCGAAACCATGATAATTATATTCACCTAACTCCTAGGAGTGCTCCTCCCTAACATCAGAACCATCTGAGATACCCTTCCTTGGAAGAGTGAAAGTGAGCACATGGTTGAATAAGTGTTAGAGAAATTTTGAGATATTAGAATTAACCAAAGTTCTTACTCTGCACTGCAGTGGTAATAATTCAGAAAGATGACTCATGGTATGTATCAGATTATAGAGAGCTCAACAGATCACTATTAAAGATAAGTTTCTACATTCTGTCATTGATGAATTGTTAGATGAACTTTACAGCTAGGAACAATCTATTTCTAAAAGTGGATCTCTATTAGTCATGGATCTTAATGGAAGGAAGAGATATCCCAAAACAACATTAGAACTCATGAAGGCCATTATGAATTTTGGTCATGCCCTTTGGCCTTACAAATGCACCTTCCACACATTCCAAGGGTTGATGAATTCCATTTCAAGCCTTCCTTAATTTGAGTATTTTTGATGATATACTAATCTAGCAAGTCTTGGGAGGATCCTTATTAAACATGTGTTAACAAAGGTGCTTCAACTACTAAAGAACTAACAACATATGCCAAACCATCAAATGTTTCTTTGGGGAGTAAAGGAAGTGAAGTATTTGGTCTGTAGCCTCTCATGAAGGTGTCCAGAGTGAAATTCAACAGGTGGGTCATGTGATGGTGGTAGTTCCAAAACGACCAAGAATCTTAGAGGTTTTTGGGTTTGACGGGTTACTACCACAAGTTTGTTGGGAACTATGGAAGAATAACTTAAAGCACCTTTAGCATTTACTAATAACTAAGAAGAAGGATGCATTTTCATGGACTCGGAGGCAATAAATCTTTTGAAAATGTAAGAGAGGTGATGCGTAGAGATCTTGTCTTGACCACTCTAGACTTCACAAAACCTTTATTGTGGAATGTGATGCCTCGAGGAAATGAATTGGTGTTGTCTATTAAAAGGAAGGCCCTTGTCTTTTGAAAGTGGACCACTCAAAGGAAAGGAATTACACTAACCATTTATGAGAGGAAGGAAATGATGGAAATACTACATGCATTGAAGAAACTGCATCCTTACCTAATAATTGAACTTCAAGGTCAAAGCATATCATGATCTTAAATACTTCTTCGGAACAAGACTATCTTCGGAAGAATAACAAAATGGGTAACCAAGATGTTGGTTATGATTATGAAATCTGTCGTAAATGGGAAGCAAAATGTTGTGAGATGCACTCCTCAAGAAAGGATGAAAGATGTTGAGGGTATACATTGTTCTATCTCGATCATCCAACCCGATTATATAATGAAATGAGGGATGAATGGAAGAATGGCCGAAGAAGTGTGGACTCTCATTCAAAGGTTCGGAAGAGGATTCGATTAGCATCGGATACATTTACATGGAAAATGATTCACTATGGTACAAAAGATCACTTACATGTAGAAGAACTCCCAACTCAAACAAAGGTACTATTGGAGATTGCACACCTCTCAGTAGGAGGGCACTCAAGTTTTTTGAAAACCTACCATAAAATTGAAGGATTTTTTTTGGGATTGGCCTTAAAAATGATGTTCAAGGTTTGTGGCCGAGAATGTTTGGTTTGCCAACAAATAAAGGTGGCTCATTAAGACCCCAGTTCTTTACAACCATTATCCATCCAAATTCAACGCTAGGAGGAGGTTTCCACCAGTTTCATCTTGAAGTTACCAAAGTCGAAGGAAAGAATGTCATCATGGTGATTGTTGATAGGCTGACCCAAGTATGCACACTTTTGTGCACTCTCTCATCCCACTTAAAGATAGTACACTTGCCGCATATGATCATGGAGACAATTCCAGCGCTTCACAGCCTTAAAGATTATTATAGAAGTGGCCTGATCCCATCTTAACTGGACATTTTGGACATAATTATTTTCTTGTTTGGGTACTCAATTGGCTCATAACATCCTATCATCCCATAATCTAATGGACAAATCTAGATAGTGAACAAATGCCTGGAAGGATACTGGTTGATTCTCGATAAACAAACACAATGGTTCAAATGGTTACACCCTTGGTAGAATGGTGAGTATAACACTTCCTTTCATACTACAACAAAACAACACCATTCATGGCGCTTTATGGATACCCACCCTCCTTCCATCACTTCTTCTCTGAAAAATCTAAGGTTCAGCGTTGGAAGATCTTTTCGAGAATCAACAACAAGTTCTCCAAATCTTAAGGACAAGCTGACCATGGCATAATTGCATGAAACAACAAGTTGATCAACATCGTAGTGAAAGAAGTTTTGAAGTAGGGGATTGGGTGTTTTTAAGACCTACAACCATACAAAAAAATGTCCCTCAAGTAAGCCAAGAAGGATAATAAATTATCACCAAAGTACTATGGCCCTTACAAGGTGTTTCAAAAGATTTAATTTTATGGCATACAAATTGGAATTGCTGGCATCTTCTGACACCAGTTTTTCCATGTTCATGATTAAATAAAAGTTATAGGCAACAAGATAAAGGTTCAAACTATATTTAGCTGAGACTTGAAGGAAAAATCATATTGGGCCTGAAGCCATCAGTGACACAAATTAGTGTTGAGGAATAGATCCATTTAATTATCTCATTAAATGGAGAGAACTCTCATTTGAAGATTCCACTTGGGAGAGATGAGTCTTTTATACAAAGCATCCAAGGGATTCTCAAGCAATGGGACCTGACACTTGTCTCAGGGGAGAGCATATTGAAGCCTAATATTAGCTCGTACCCATGGTGAGGCATATTAGATTATTAATGTTATTTTATTTATGTAGGCTTTAGGCCATTGGTTATGATATACCTCCTAGTCTATATATACCAAGGAGACATTTTCATTTAAAATCATCTTGTGCAGACATTGGAGTAGATTAAAGGGGGTTTGCCCCTCGAAGAGGCTTATTATATATGAAATTATCTCTTTTCAAGGCGTTTAGTACTTTTACGAGGGTTTTCTATGATATATTGATATTTGGTTCTTAACATCTTGACCTTATTAGTGAATTTTTAGGAACAATTTTTTTAAAACAAATGATAGTATAAAAACTCTAAAGTACCAACTGGGATGAATCTCCCACAAAACATTGAGAGGTGAAGCCTCCTAGAGAGATATAACAATCCCTAAAACACCAAGTGGAGTGGGAAAGGGTTTCATTATGAGTGCCTCCCATAATCTGACATCTGGTCCAAGTGGAGTGGGAAAGGGTTTCATTATGAGTGCCTCCCATAATCAGCATGCAGGCCATCATCCTCACTTATGTGTTACTAAGTGGAGAAGGAAACAAACTTAAGGACATCCACCCTACAAATGGCCCACAACCAATTTTCAGGAAATCTTGTCAAACAACTCATTTACCACACCACAATTTTCACAAAATGATACTTCCATTGGTAAAAAAGTGGATGGAATTATACATTGTAGTTACTAGGCCAAAACACTTGACTTGATATTCGACTGCAATTAAAATATGGGAAAACATTGGGATGGAAGTCCCCTTGGAGAGCCATAATAATCCTTGAAATTGCAAGTAGAGTGGAGAAGTTTTTTTTTTTTTTTTTTTAAATTCTTACCATGATGAGCCTCACTAAAATTACAACTCGTGTTACTGAGTGTGATGGTAGAAAACTAAAATTTGACCACCCTACAAATGACCCACATCCAATTTTTAGGTAGACTCAACAAGAAACATGTTCATCTCACCAATGTTCACCTGAAATAAAGATTCCTTTGGTATAGAAGTGGATAACATAGTACATTATAGTCATTGAACGAATAAGGACACTAGACCCAACAAATGACCGTGAAGAAAAAGTTTGAAAACATTGAGAGGCAATCTCGCTTACGAAGCCACAACAATCTCTAAAAATCTAGAAAGAATGGAGAATGGTTTTCTTATGTGTGCCTCTCAGTATCAACATGGCCAACATTACCACTCATGTGTTATCAAGTGGGATGGTAGAAAAATGAAGTCCAACCACTACCCTACAAGTGACCCAAATCCAATTTTTGGGTGGACCAGGAAAACAACTCATTTACCACAATATTGTTTGCATGAAATTGCACTTCCATCAATAAAGAAGTGGATGATACATAACATTGTTGTCATTTAGCCAACATAGTTGACTGATCTGTATTATTTTCGACATGAAATGAGAGCAGAGATATAATAAAGAAATGTACATAGATATCTCAGATATCCAATAATATAACAGAAATATATCAGAGATGCAACCATAAACATAGAGATATAGTAATACACAACTTATATTAATGAGCGAAATATAGAAAATTGTAGAAATATAGAGTGAAATACTCATTAGAATGGTGGAAGATTATCTCTGAGAAGAGATTTGATGGCTAGTCACATTCACAAGAATATGGTTACAATGAGTCTCTAAAGGCCTTTTTAACATAAATAAAATCCAAAACCCTAACCCTGAAAGATGAAAAGCCAATAGTTTTGTGGACCCCTTTTTGGGTAGTTTGGTGTATCAACTTCCGAGGGGTGTAACTTTGGCATACGATCTTCATTTGGGGTGCACAATAGCTAATTGGAAAGGTATCGATGAGGAGATTCATTTTGGGGGCTCAATGAGAGACTTTGGCTATCATCGAGGTGCTCGATCCCAAAAAAAAATCATTTAGGCCTTTAAAATGGCCCCTGGAGTTTAGGAACCAAAAAACTGCTAAAAATAGTAAGTTGCCAGAAGACTGTTTTGAGCCAGTTTGAATAGGTGGGTGGCCACCGATATCCACCTGGATCATTGACCCATAACATATTATTACAAATAGGGGAACCCCTCTTTCATGAGTCCATGGCCTAGAGATTCTTTTATTCAATGATTTCCGGAATGAAGGTTTTGGTCAATAAAAGACAATACAATTTTTTGCACTTAGGGGTCAAATTTTGAAAACTATGGAATAAGAGATTGTGAATAGTGTGTTGACATCACCCTTTCCAAAATATTCTTGTAGGATATTATGGCCCTCAATTTTGTTGATTGGTTTGTTTTTTATTCCCCCAACACAAATTTTCCATGTGCCCTTGAGTGACTTGAAGAAGCAAGTTGCAACTTGCTATAAAATGATAAATGGGATTTGGATCAATGATATGTCAACTCCATTGGACTCATGACATCAGACAACATCTAGTGGTTCACCTGTCCCATATTTAATATGACAATTTTTGGAACTATGATTTTTCTCAATAAGAGACAATGCATTTTTTGCACTCAGGGGTAAATCTTTTAGAAATCAAAAGGGAGATATTGTGGATAGTATAATCATGTTGGCCTTGCATAAATACCCTTTCAAGAGACTAAAAAACTCAATTATGTCTCTTGGTTTGTTTTTACACCCCTAACACAAATTCACCATGTGTCCCTGAATGGATTCAAGAAGGGAGTTGTAACTCACTCTAAAACAATAACCGAGACTCAAGTTGATGAACCATTGATTTCTTTGGGATTGTGGCATCCCGCTCCCATGAGTCCATGACTTGGAGTGATCTGAAAAGATATTTTATGACTATGGTTTAGTTTTAAAGCATGATTTCATTAACCATTTAGGAAATTGAAGAAAGAGGAAGAAATTAATGATATAACATGGAAGCCATAATAAGATATGTAGATTTGAAAGTAAGCACAAAGAATCCGCAAACCATAACAAAAAAGTTGTTAACAGAGTTCAGAAAGATTGCCCACGTCTCTAGGCCTTTGTTTCAATGGGTGAGGCTTTCTTATTTCTCTTCAATGATTCAAAAGTACATCAGTAAAGTGTCAATTGGATTACAAACTAGTCTGGTTGTTTTCGTCTCGACCTCCAAAACCCTACACAACTGACGGCACTGAAAACAGTTGAGTGAAGCTCCCATAATTTGCCCTCAAGGTTCCTCTCCTCAATGGCTTCCCTGCATAAAAATGACTTTGGCTTCACAATTATATAGCATTTCTCCTCTTATCAACCTATCTAAGGCTGCCAAGAACCTCTGGTTTATATAGATTTGAAGTTGGTAACATCCTCCCAACTTCCTCCCAATATATGACCTCAAAAAGGGCTCCAGATCTCCCAAAAATGACCAAAATCTCCCAAAATCAGGCTAAATCAGCATAAAATTATATTATAAGGTTAAAAACCCAAATTTGGGCCACACCTGGGCGCAACCCCTTTTGATCGGGGCCCCTGATCATATGGAATTGTTCGAGGCATCCATGGGATGGATGGCGCGCTAGTCTTTAGCCCTTAGCTCACGACCCTTCACTGCTGGCATGGCCATATGGTCTAACCCCTAAGCTCCACGTGCTCAAATGTGGTATAAGTCCTAGTCATTAGCCCCTGGTCACACACCTTGGTCAGCGGGGCTAGCCCTACTGACCACGCGCTATCCGAACAAATCCGCACCAACCAAATTCAAAAGGATTTTGTGCCATATGGTTAACAAGCCACATGAATAGACTGGTCAGTCCTCCAACAATTGCGAAGATGTTACTAATGCACGGAGGTCATGGGTTCGAATCCCAGGGACGTTATAACAAATGTTTTAGCCGACATAGGAAAAATTTGGGGTGCCATGTGGTGCCCTCTGATTTGGCCACGTGTCACCCTGTGATTGGTCCATACCTTACAGTCACCAACATAGTCAACGTCGTACAACCGAGTCAGATGCCACGTAATCTTTTGTACAACCCAGTCACCATTCCAGTATCCTATCACATCATCTGACGTACAACCACGTGTCGTGCAACGTTACATCTGTACTTCATAGTCACCCTTCTACGTCAGCATCCGTATGACCCAAATATCGTCTGTACTTCCACGTGTCATCCTTCCATTGGGCCACGTCATGTACATATTGCCACGTGTCATGTGTACAGTGCCACGTGTCAAATCCGTACAGGTGCCAACTCAGCCCGAAAATGCCGAATTCGAGTGATATGTGTCACCTCCTGGTGATGCAATGCTAGCATGTTGACGCCACTTGTCATACTGCTGACGTCAGTGTTGACTTTGATAGTTGACTTTGACCAATTGACTTTTTGCGTGTTTGGGAATTTAGTCAGAAAGTGATAACTTTTGCATATAGTTTCTATTTGAGGAAACAATTATATGGCCAAAATCACTGCAATGAGACGAACGTAATGGCGTTGTTTTCTTCTAATTTTGAGAAATTTGATTTTTAGGCCTTCCTAGATCCATTTTGGATCATGCCTCCCCACTAAGATCCTTTGGTCCTCCAAAAGGGCACTAACTAGTCATCAAGTGCGAGATAGGCCACCCCACTTGTTCTCAGTCTTTAAACTCTGTGCTCTGGACCTGTTTCATCAATATCGATTGCAAAACAACCATGACAACTGGTAGCATATTGTTAGCCACTTGTACTCTATCACATCTTATTAAAGCCACTACCATCCATGTTGAAAACATTAGCAATGATAACATCATAAATATGATTGCAAACAAGCTAATATGTTTGTAACACTTTCACGACATTAACTTATCTTGAAGCAAAGTATGATTGAACTTCCATTCTACAATCATTCCATTTTCATGCTTAAGATCGACTGCTTGATTTGGCACAATTATAGGTGTGTTTCTTGCATGAGATACCTTCCTTAATTGTTCCATTGTTTGAAGAGATTGATTTTCTTTTAAGTGATGAGCATGTACAACATATTCATTACCTTCTTTGATTAAGTGATATTGATTATGTTCCTTGTAGAAGATTGTTTTGCGATCATACAAATAAGGACTTCCTAGGACCATTCCACATTCATTGAGTGGCACCACATCACACGTTACCTCATCCACAAACTTTGATGAAATTGCAAACTTTAAAGTGCATTGTTTTGTTATGTTCAATTTATGATTGTTTCTTATCCATTTAACTGAGTAAGGTTTATGATGCATCTTAGTGTTTAATTCCAATTGTTTAACCACTTCCTCTGAAATCAAGTTTGATTGAGATCCATTATCTATCAATGTGTCGACCTTAGTATGATTCATTATGACCCTTATGTAAAACAATTTACTTGTAGAATCATATCCGTCACCAAGTTTACTTGTCAAACCAACTGCTGTGATTTTAAACTCATCACCCGAATCTAATCCCAAGTCTATTGGTTGTGCTGATGTTGCAGTTGTTTGTCTCCCTTTCCTCTCTTTGAACCACTTCAGTCTCTTCTCGAGATGCAATTTCCAATAATGGTCATCATCATTCCCTTCTTCCTTGCAATTCTTGCAAGAGATCTTCTCTTCCCTTCTTGTCGTTGAATTTGCTTTCTTGCCATTCCCCTTCCTTTTGTCCTCTTTTCTTGAAGACGATTCCCCTAATACACCAACTCCCATTTTCCTTGCCTCGATGTATGTTTCTTGAACAGAAACCTCATCAAAATTAGTAGGTCCAAACACAAATACAGTGTTATGAATGTGTGCAGGTAAACCTCCTATATACTTCATAAGATTTTCTTGGGTATGTAATGGAATGTCTAACATTAATGCCATCTTATGAAATTCATCTATGTATTCTTGCACTATTTGTCCCTTTCTTAGTTTAAGACCTTGCCATTCAATTAAAGCCTTCTCTTTATAACCCAAAGGATAAAATTTCTTTTTAAGTGAAAAAACAAAACCTTGCCATGATGGAAATACATTAAACACTTGTTGCATGCCATTTTGCGACTTTCTTTGCCACGAAATGAGTCTTATGCCTACAAGTTGAAGCGATGCCAATTTGATTTGAGTTGCCTCATCCTTGATTTGTTGCACACTACAATAAAATTCCATATGTCTGACCCAATTATCAAACCTCTATGAATTGACTTCACCATCATACATGGGTAATTCAAACTTCACATCAAGCTTAAGTAAAGGCATATCATGTTTATGTTTATGGGAATGTTTTCTTGCGATGGATTTGGAGCTTGTACTTGAAGAAGAATAAGTTGATGGAGAAGAAGAAGGTGAAGGAGGAGGTTAGGAGGATCCTCTCCTTCTTCAATTTTGTCTTTTGAATATTCACCTAGAATCGGTCTCTTCAGCTCCAAGCAATCATCATATAGAACCTTTACCATCTCCGACATGGAAAATAATCCCTTTTGAAACTCTATCTCGTTATGACAAAGTCCCTCTTCTGATGCCATCTTCTCACTTTGAGAAGTCCTCTTTCTCGATCCAATCTCAGTATTATCTTCGACAAGCTTGCCTTCACCATGATTTAGCTTTTCCCTAATAATCATGCAAACTCAGAAACCAACTGTCAAACTGTTATGATAACACTTGATTCGAAAAGATCTTTTAAGACTATGGTTTAGTTTTAAAGCATGAGTTCATTAACCATTTAGGAAATTGAAGAAAGAGGAAGAAATTAATGATATAACATGGCAGCAATAATAAGATGTGCAGATATGAATGTAAGCACAAATAACTAGCAAACCATAACAACAAAGTTTTTAACGGAGTTTGGCAAGATTGCGTACGTCTCCGGGCCTTTGTCTCAGTTGGTGAGGCTTTCTTATTTATCTTAAATGCTTAAAAATTACATCATAAAAGTGTCAATTGGATTACAAAATGGTCTGGTTTTGTTCTTCTCGACCTCAATAACCCAACACAACTGACGACACTAAAAACGGTTGAGCGAAGCTCCCAGAATTGGCCCACAAAGTTCCTCTCCTCAATGTCTTCCCTGCATAAAAATGACTTTGGCTTCACAATTCTACATAATTTCTCCTCTTCTCAACCTGTATAAGGCTTCCAAGAACCTATGGTTTATATAGGTTTGAATTTGGTAACATCCTCCTAACTTCCTCCCAATATCTGGCCTAAAAAAGGGCTCCAGATCTCCCCGAAATGACCAAAATCTCCCAAAATCAGGCTAAATCAGCATCAAAATTATATTATAAGGTTAAAAACCCAAATTTGGGCCAAAACTGGGTGCAAACCCTTTTGATCTGGGCCCCTGGTCATATGGTGTTGTTCCAGGTGTCCTTGGGATGGATGGCGCACTAGTTTTTAGCCCTTATATCCAGACCCTTGGTCGCTGGCATGGCCATATGGCCTGACCCCTAAGCTCCATGCTCTCACATGCGATATAAGTCCTGGTCGTTAGCCATTGGTCACGTGCCTTGGTCGACGGGGCTAGCCCTGCCAACCGGGCGCTATCCCCACAAATCCACACCAACCAAATTCAAAAGGAGTTTGTTCCATATGGTTAACAAGCCACATGAATAGACTGATTGATCCACCAACAGTTGCGAAGACATTACTAATACACGAAGCTCACTGGTTTGAATCCCTGAGACGTTGTAACATTTTTTTTAACTGACATAGGAAAAATTGAAGGTGCCACGTGGCACCTTATGATTGGGCCACATGTCACCCTATGATTGGTCCATACCTTATAGTCACCGACATAGTCAATGTCCAGTCAGCATGCCATGTCAGCACCGTACAACCCAACCAGCTGCCATGTCATCTTCCATACAACCCACTCACCTACCCAGTCACCTTCCATGTCATCTACCGTATAACCACATGTCGTGCCATGCCACGTCCGTACTTCACAGTCACCCTTCCATGTTAGCATCCGTACAACCCAACTATCATCCATACTGCCACATGTCATCCTGCCATTGGGCCACTTCATGTATGGACTGCCACGTGTCATCCGTATAGTGCCACGTGTCAAATATGTATAGGTGCCAACTCAGTCTGAAAATGCCAAATTCGAGTGACACGTGTCATCTCTTGGTGACACCATGTCATCATGAAATCATGTTGACGTCACCTATCGTACTACTGACGTCAACGTTGACTTTGACTGTTGACTTTTTGCCTGTTTGGGAATTTGGTCAGAACATGATAACTTTCGCATACGGTGTCCATTTGAGGAAAAAATTATATGGTCGGAATCAACACGACGAGACGGACCCGATGGCATTGTTTTCATCTGATTCTGAGAAATTTTGTTTTTAGGCCTTCTTGGATCCATTTTGGATCATGGAGCTTGTTTAATTCAACTGTTTCTGTAAGTAGGTTTTTTCTCAATAAGAGATAAGGAAATTTTTCATTATAGGGTCAAAATTGGAAAAATTTACCCCAAGAGCATGTGGATAGCATGATCATGTTGAATAAGGAGAGGTATTGGATACCATTTAACTTTTTTAATAAGACTTGGAGGCCCAAATTCAAAATCCATTTATGCACAAGAAATAAGTGATGAAACAAAACAAATTTGGGCAACCAAACTACAAGGGAGAGCTTGGTAAAAGGAGAACAAAATAGACAAACAAGGAGAACTCTTGGTCATCACTTAACATTTTTATATGACTTCCTATACCAAATTGGAAAGCCTACCTTTGAATAAGGAAGAAACAAGGAAGATAAATAAATTTCCGGTTTCCCTCTTCCTTGAGATGAGTCTCATATGGAATAATGAGCTACCATCCTCACACCTACCAAAAATATGAAGTTTCCAAGACAAGCTATAGGGAAAAAAGACCAAACGATAAGAGAAACAAAAGCCAAAGACCATGAAGAACATGAAGAGGATGACTAAGGTGAACAATAAGGTGGAGGTGTTCGACAAAAGAAGTATTCCAATAGAGGATAAACACCTTTAGTAACCACTCACACAACTAGAACAAAGATCAACAAACCAATGTTTTGACAGGGTAAAACCCCTACGAGGAAACATCCACGGCCTCAACCAATATGGCCAGTTGGAGCAGTTTATTAATGCAAAAGAAAAATATTATATAGATATTTTACAAGAGAGTTTATCACAATCGATCATCGGAAAATGAACCTCCATTATTTTTAAATAGAGATCATGGGCAAATTGGGCACTAAGCCATGTATCAATGTAACCATTAAGATCAAGGAGAATATGAAACATTAGATCACTCTATGTCGGGAACATATCATGACTGTCATATTTCCTAACTAAAAATGCATACTAATGCATATTAAAGAAACACACTAACAAACACACTTTTACCTAATCGATAGATTAGACCAAATAGATCTTAACTAACTCCTAAGTGTCTAAATATCCTAACATCCCCCCTTAAGAACAACTTGGGATAGGATTGAAGGATTTACACTAGTGACACAATAGGAGAAGGAAGGATGAATTAGAGACTATCCCCCCTTAATGACAACTTTTTGAATTCCTAACATAGATCGAAGTTTGGAAAACTTTGTTTCTGTAAGAGACGTTGTGAAAATGTTTGCAACTTGATCTTTTGTAGAGAAAAAGATCACTTCAATAACTTGATCATGAATGAGCTTTCTGATGAAGTGCATGTGTAGCTCGATGTGTTTGTTGCACTGATGTTGATTTGGGTCTTTGACGATCTTGATGGCACTCTGATTTTCGCACCAAAGGCTAGTTGGATGTTGCTGTTGGAATCCAAACTTTGAAAGGATCTGTCGAAGCCACAAGGCTTCCTGATTTGGATTTACCATTGCTCGGTACTATGCTTCTGCTGAAGAAAGTGCAATAGCCTATTTTTTATTACAGGCCCAAGTGACAGGTCCTGAACCAAGGATGAAAACATAACTTGCAATAGACTTCTGATCATCAGGATCGTGGACCCAATCTAAATCAGTGAAACCAACCGATAAAGAGTCCCCCTTGAACTGTAATGGAACCCAAACTAAAATATACCCCAGACATATTGAAGTATCATTTTAGCTTATTTCCAATGAATTTCATTGGGTGTTTCCATATACCGGGAAACAAGACCAACAACAAAGGAAATATCAGGATGGGTATGAGTCAAGTATAAGAGGATACCAACTAATTGATGGTACAAGGTGGCATCAACTTCAAGAGAAGTACAGGTGGAAGAAAGCTTGACTCCAGACTATAAGGGAGAAGGGGTTGGTTTACAATATTCCATGTGAAAGAGATGAAGAAGGTCACAAGCATACTTAGATTGGGAAAGAAAAATTCCTTCATTGGTTTGTAAAACTTGGAGGCCAAGGAAATAATGTAAAAACACTAATTCTGTCATTTTAAATTTCTTCTTAAGGTTGGTTTTCACATGTTTTAAAAGTTTTGAGTCACTACCAGTAAAGATAAGTTCATCAACATAAAATACAAGGATTATGGGATGGATTCCTACTTTCTTGGTATAGACATTAGGATCATAATGGCATATAGAAAATACAGCTTCAATAAGAATGTTGTCCATTTTGGCATACCAAGTTCGAGGAGCTTGCTTAAGACCATACATAGATTTCTTAAGGTGACAAACAAGGCTAGAGTCATTATGGACATAAATAGGAGGTCATTCCATGTATATTTCTTCTTTCCAATCCCCATGGAAGAAGACGTATTTAACATCCATCTGATGGACCTCCCATTTATGTGAGGCAACAAGGGCAAGACCAAGGCAGATGGAATTCATTTTGGCTACATGGGCAAAGGATTCATTATAGTCAATTCCTTCAACTTGGGAAAATCATTTGGCAACTAACAGAGCCTTGTGTCTTTCAACACTTCCATTTGATGCATACTTATTTCTATAGACCCATTTACATATGACAAGTTTTCTTCCTTTTGGAAGAGGTGCAATATCCCAAGTATCGTTTTCCATTAAAGAATGATACTCTTCATTCATTGTTGTATCCCAATCTAGATGAACTGAAGCTTCTGCAAATGTCTCTGGATCACGAGTCTTTGAAACTTGAGCCAAAAGAGAAGAGGCTCGATGGAACTGAGAACATGTTCGACGTTGATTTGAAGGATCACTGAAAATATCACCAATTGCTTCTCATGTTGAACAAACCCATCTAGGAAGCGACAATGTTGGTGCTAATTCAGGTTCAATGCACTCATATGGAGGAAGGTGAGAAGGAGGAGGTGGATTTTCATCCTCACTATCATCATCTGAAGAAGAAACCAAAATAGGAATAGAAGAAGGTACAAATGTCGAATATGGATCACAGGCCAAAGAAGGCACAACTGCCAAATTAGGCTCGTAGGAGAAGATATTTTCAATAAATTTAACATCTCTTGTAACAATAATTTCATTACAATGTGGTTGAAGAAGTATGTAACCTTTGACATCTTCATAATAAACAACACATGTACAATTCTCACTTTTAGGACAATTCTTTCCTTTTCTTATCAGGAATGTGAGCCCATACTATAGTGCAAAATACACGAAAGAGACTTAGATATGGTTTAATTTTAGTCCATGCTTCTTCCGGTGTCATATTTTTAAGAGCCTTTGTGGGAGTGAGATTTACTATGTAATTTTCACAGTTGATGGCTTATTCCCAATACTTTATACTTTATCCCTTAGATTAGATCATACAATTAGCCATTTCTTTTAATGTGTGATTATTTCTCTTAGCAACACCATTTTTTTGTGGTGTATATGGAATAATGTGTTGTATTTGGATGCCCTGTGTAGTAACTTGTAAAATTATTGTTCACATATTTGCCTCCATTATATGTTCTTAACCTTTGAATTTGATGTCCAGATTGATTTTCTACAAGGGCCTTGTAGGCCAGAAACTTGTCAAAAAATTTGCTCTTAAGTTTTAAGAAGTAAACCCAAGTACATCTAGAAAAGCCATCAATGAAAGTTATGAAATAATTGCACCCAGAAAAAGAACAAGATGAAATTGGACCACGGAAGTCATTTTGAACAAGTTGCAAAGGGCCCAAGGCATGCCAAGAGGCATGTTTGTCAAAACTGTCCCAATGATGTTTGTCGAGAACAAAACTGACACAAAAACCATCTTTGCATGAAAAAAGAGGAAGACCAGTCACCATATGTTGATTACATAGTTGCTGCAATGAACGATAGTTTAGATGACCAAACTGCTCATGCCAAAGTTTTCTCAAGTCAACACTATGAGAAACAAAACAAATGGAAAATATGATGACCCAAATTTGTCAAACTTTTACAACCTGGTAATATCATCAACAATTCTAGTTGCAAGAACATGCTTAGGATCTTTTAGATCCTTGATTAAAACTTGGTGAGGTGAAAACTCTATGGTTTTACCTTGACCTAAATGAGTGATTTGATATACTGATAGAAGGTTATCAGAAATACTTGGAACAAATAATACATCATTGAAATGACCATTATCTACTTGAACTATTCCAGATCCTACAACACTAAGAGATTTATCTTCACCAACACATATTTTATTGTTGTTACATTCATTTAGAGCATAAAATATTTTTTTATCCTTAGCCATATGATAATATTCTCTAGAATCAATAAGACACTTATCATAAGAAGAAGTAGAAGTTTCATTGAAGGAGAAACCAAAAGGAGAAAGTGCATGTCCATGAGAAGAAGAAGAAGAAGTATAATCAATATTGATGTTGTGATTCTTCATCACTACTTCTAAAACTTCCATCTTCTTGAAACATTTGGACTCATCATGACCATCTTTATCAAAAAATTTGCAATGTCTGTTAGTCTTCTTATTTTTAGATTTTTCTTCTTTGTCACCATTAGAAGATGAAGTCATCGGAGTGGGTTTGGGACCCTTGTTTTTATTTTTGTTGTGGTGAGTATGTTGCTTGTTGGGATTCTTTGGTTTATCTTTCTGCTGTGCAACTAAGGCTTTGTTGGAGGTACCTGTAGTGTTGATCACTCCAAGTTGTACAAGATTATCTTTCTCTCTAATCAAGATTATTCAAGAGTGGGTTATTGATAAGCTTTCCCTAGAGCCTCTCTCATGGTATAAAAGGTAGATACAAACACATAATATGCACTAACTATCTTAGAAAGAATAATATAGTTGCAACGCTCTTCCTCCAACTTTATCTGACATTCTTCACATAAAATTCTGAGTGTTTTAAACTTAGATATATAGTCTTCAATGCAAGAAAAATCATTTGGACTTAAAGTCAATCTTTGATTTTCTAGCTGATGTGCTTGAATAATATTGTGTTTACCAAACACAGATTCAAAATTTTCCCAAGCTTCATGAGGGTCATCAATTTGTTGAAGGTGGAACCTTAAATCAGGAGAGATGGAGATTCCATCAGTCCACGTACTTCGTCACTCCTATTATCCCATTTGACTTTCTTATCAACATCAATGGGTTATTTTTCCTTTCCCAAGGTAATCTAGTACAATCCTTACTTCTTAGTAAATCCTCCATATGATATTTCCATTGAAAGTAGTTGGTCTTGGTAAGAAAACTATCACTGGAATAATCCATATTAAATATGCATATAATATGGATTTTAAAACTGAAACTGATGATCTGGATGGAAAGATCTCGAAAAATTAGGCAGTTTTAAAAAATGGCATTGAAAATGGACTTTGTATGTGAAAGTTATGCCCTTTCAAAAAAATGCATAAATGGTGACCAAAGAACCACGTGGTGGTGATACCCCTCCAAACAACCTCACTTTTACAAATAAGTTGCTTTATGAAGTGACCCACTTTTATAAAAATAAGTGGGGATCACTTTTACAATGAAGTTACTTTATAAAAGAAAGTTGCATGCAAAATAAAAAAAAACTCTAAAATAAAATATTAAAGCTACTTATAGTGATTCACTTTTATACTTGAAGTGAAATACACTTTCCAATGAACTTTTTCATAAAAGGTAACAAAAAAAGAGACTTGAACTCAATACCTCTTACTTAATAAGGCAATTTTTAACCAAGTGAGCTAGAAAAGCATATTGTATTGTTTAGCAGTGGGATTGGGGGTGTTGTTGTGGAATATGACTTTGGAGAGCGTGCTTATAAAAAACTCTTTTCATGCAAGAAATGTTTTTCTCTTATCGATGAAAACAAGGGTTAGATCTCTGTTAGCTTACCCAGAAAATGCACGTTTTCATATATGTTTCTGATTTTTCAGGATCGCATAGGGCACGGGGCAAAGAGAATACACAGATCTAAAAGAGTAGAAGCATGGAAACAAAAAATATAAAACCAAAACAAAACTGAAATAATACTCTGCAAAAAATTAAAGAGGGCGTATTCAGGATTTATACCTTCGGATCTGACTGAATGGATGTATCTTGGGAAAACGAATTTTTTTTTGAGTGAAACAAAAAACATTCCTAACTAAAACGAGTTCTCCAAATGCAAGGGAACAATCCTCTCAACCTAGAATTGTATGAAAATGGAAGAAACTAGAGATGAGGAAACTCATCTTTAGGATCTCGATCTACAATGGGAGCGGGTCTTCAAACATGCTCTAATACCATGTTCGAGAAAACATGTATTCCAATAGAGGAAAAACACCTTCAGTAACCACTCACACAACTAGATCAAATATCAGCACACCAATGTTTTGACGTGGTAAAACCCCTAAAGAGAAACATCGACAACCCCAACTAATGTGGCCACTTGGAGAAATTTATTAATGCAAAAGAAAAAGATTACAAAGAGATTTTACAAGAGAGTTTGTCACAATCTATCATCAAAAAATGACCCTCCAAGATATTTAAATAGATATGATGGACCAATCAGGTGTTAAGACACACATCAATGTATCCATTAAGATCGAGGAGAGTATGAACCGTCAGATCACTCTATGTTAGGAACATATCGTGACCGTCGAATTTCCTAATTACAAATGCATACTAATGCATATGAAAGAAACAAACTAAGAAACACACTTTTACCTAATTGACATGTTAGATCAAGTAGATCTTAACTAAATCCTAAATGTGTAAATATCCTAACAGGAGGTAACCAAACCACAAGGGAGAGATTTTTAAAAAGACAACAAAATATTCAAATAAGGAGAGCTCTTGGTCACCACTTATTTTTTTTTAGATGATTTGAAAGATAAAACTAGCATGTGTGTTCTCATGCATAGGCAATAAGTGAGGAGGTCAAACAAATTTGGGGTTTCCCTCTTCCTTGAGATGATTTTCATGGAATAAAAAATCCACCATCCTCACACGTATGAAAAATATGTGGTTTCCAAGACAATCTAGAAGTAAATAATATGAAACATTAAGTGAAACACAAGCCAACCATGCATAATGAGAAGGGGAAGATGAAGGCGAACAACAAGGTGAAGGAAAATTGAATCACAAAGGATCACTTGGTAAAATGACAACAAAATTGCCAAATAAGGAGAGGTTTTTGTCAATGTTATGCCACAAAATGCTAGGGAATTTTGAGAATATCTTTGTAGTAGAAGAATGCATGAATAGAGGGTTGATTGAGGGTTGATAAAATTCACCATTAGATATATATTTGTTTATGAAACACAATGATTTCTAAAGGACCAACTAACAACAGATAATGTAGTGTTTGAAAGTTTTGTTATTACAAGTTTCCAAATCAAATTGTCAATTTTCATGGTTTTGTGAAGAAAATCCACGAAAACATCAAGAGGCAATCCCTCTTAGGGAGCTAGAACAATATGTAAGTATCCAAAAATAACGGAGAATGATTTTCTTATGCGTGACTCTCACAATTAGCAATGAAAATATTATCACTCATGGTTATTGAGTGAGATGGTAGCAAAATAAAAGTTAACCGCCAGCCTATAAATAAATCAATGCCAATTTTCAGGAAATCTTGATAAACAAGTCAGTTACCACAACATTGTTCACATGAAATGACACTTCTAATGGAAAATAAGTGGATGATATAAAACATTTCTATCATTAAATCAACACACTAGAATTGGAAACTAGATCAAAACTAACATGCTGACATTAAAAGATAAAGTTTTATTACATCCATACACCTATTACAAAGTATGGATTTAATTATACATCAAAATACTTGATATATCACATTCATTTGAAGTGTGTTAAAAATATTGAATATACAATTTCTTGAACGTAACACACTATGTTGAAAATATTAGATATAATAATTTACACTAGCTATGAGTTCATGTTCTACCACTATGATATATGCCATCGTGGATGAGAGAGTGTTTGAGGCTCTGATACTACATTGTAATAATCTTGAAAATGTTGTTATAACATTTTAGGAAATGAACAATGATCTACTCCCAAGTAGGATGGACTTACATGCCATCCTTATTCCAACATCCCCACTTTGTCAATTAACCACAAACTTTGGTTATGATATTATGTCGAAAACATTAGAGAAGTTAGAAATTGAACTCAAGGAATATCCAAAATGTTGAGTTTCTCTACCATTGAGCTAAGTGCACACATTTTTTTAATTTTCACATGGCTGAAAAAATTATAAAAGGCTTCTTCGTTATAAGCTTCCTTGTAACTTATGTTTTTGTTTTTACATATATGACATATAGTTATGTACTATGTGTTGGAAGATTTAGTAGGCATAAGTGTGCTTGTCATTGATGGCAAGAACACAAGGCGAAGCAGAAGGAATCAAATGGAGATCAAAAGCTTAGAAGAGATGGCGCGATAAAACTCAGATCAAATCGAGACTGTCGGATCTGCAAGCCAGATCAACGACATGGATGCATTGCGGGGAGAGAAAGATGAATTAAACTACTTGCCAGTTACAATCCCGCAATCCATCTAGATTGTTAGATCTCATAGCTTTGAATATCTATGACTGCGTTTGATCCAACAAACAATTAGTTTAAGTCATATTAAATCATGACCGTCGGATGCACAATCACAAAATCTACAACATGGATGAATTGCGGAGATTGAAAGGAGAATTAAACATCGTTCTTGTTCCCATCCCACAATTAGTCAGGACTGTCCGATGTTATAGCTTCGAAGATCAACGATTGAGGTTAACTCACCAATAGTGCACATTTTCCCATTGTAGAGTTGGGTGACAAGTTAAAACACTCACAGATTGTGGTTGCGCAATCATTCTTGATCGTGGATCTGTTCTAAGAAACTTCACAACCGTTGGATCATTTTTGAGTGGAAGGACAGGATAAACGATAAAAAAATTTGAGAATTCGATTATGCAAATTCCTGTCAGCCGTCGGGTCACTTTCAAGTGGAAGGATAGGATAAGCTAGCAAATCCTCATCACAGAAAGATCAAGCTGTCGATCTGAGAACATGATCAACGGACAATGTTTAGCTCGGGTCTAAAGATGCGAGGAGGTTACACTCATGAAAGTTTTAGATTTGAAATTACTGGAATGTGAATTTCCGCCAACCATTAGATCAATTTCGAGTGGAAGGAAATGATAAGATAGAAAATTTTCATTGTAGAAATATCAAGCCGTCGATCCAAGATCCTGATAGAACGAGCAACATTCACTTCGGATCTAAAGTTGTGAGGAGATTACACTCAGGAATGTTTGAAATGTGAAATACCCGAAGCCCGAAAATATGAAATGAATAATGTCCGTCGGATTTGGAGGACAAAAGAGGACCGTTGGATCATGGATGTTGGTCATGCAGTAGACCACGTCGAAAAAATAGGTCAGCAAAAGGGCATAGTGGCAGACCACGTCATAAGTCCACATCAACAGTCTACATCAACAAGGACACATGGCACAGTTAGAGAACGAAAAGTGTCAAGTTGAAATCAACATTTCAGGTATGTGCAAATCACGAATCTGAGTGACAGGTGGTAGTTGCTCGGCTCGTGACACATCATCTAGTGACGCAGGATTAAAACATCACTCATGGAGTTTTACCACCAGTACTCGCCCAAAGACCTGAAGTCCTGAATGCCAAAGACCCGAAGTGGACACGAGACGTCTGATCTGAAGATCACTTCGGGAGAAGTATCATCTATTGATCTACTACAGTGGAAGGATAATGTAAGTGAAAATTTTAACCGACTGCAAGCGGTTTCCACCGTCTGATGACTGACTCAGCAGGTGATCACTCCAGAGGAAAGAACAGGTTGAGATTTGAAATCTCCAAAGTCCAGAGACCCGAGGAGATCTTGACCGTTAATCCAAGAGGGACACACGTCAGAGGCTTGTCATCTCCAGAAGATCGACATATGGAGGAAGGAAAGGTTTGAGACTTGAAATATTTGAA
>SNQJ01S0024721.1:38129-69857 GCA_010110895.2 Picea sitchensis | reverse complement strand
CCTAAAGCCAACATAAATAAAATAACATTACTAATATAATATGCCCCAATTAAGGGGTAATGAGCGAATATTAGGGCTTAACACACCTCTAGTCATCACATGAGGGAAGGGGCTTAGGAGCCGAAGAAGCCATAATTGACTCACTGTAACTAACAGAGAAGATGAAGAGTTTCAACTGCCAGAGAAGATAAGGAATCTTAGCATAACCCTCAGGGATGATGAACACACAGGGATGAAACACCAAATAACATGAAGAGTTTCCATGATGATAAAGAAGATGACTCGACGTGAGGAAACAATGTAGGACAAAGAAATGATGTGAGTCTGTGGGTGAGATACACAGAGTAGTGAGGAAGAGATGCAGTGAACTATCTGTAGGGAAGAACAATGACGTAGTGAAGAGCATGCAGAGGCATAGTGCATAGAGGTGAGAAGGAGCACAGAGCATAAAGAAGAGAAGAATAGAAAGTTCAGATATGCAAGCAGAGAGACATTGATGCAGGCAGATCAGAGCAGTGTAACAGAACAATGATGAGACTGGTAAGCCATAGATAAATGTTGTATCACTGTGATAAATTGAAGAGAAGAAAATATTTATATTTTAGGGTGCTAGGGAGGTGCTAGGGAGGAATTTTTTCCTCAGAGTTTCAAGTGGGTGCTTGAACACAGGGAGTTGTAGCTTCCATCTGGTTGCAGCTAGAAAAACCAGCATGGAAGAGTGGTGCAAGAGAGAACTATTGTTCTCTGTTATACAGGTTGGTGCCTATGTAACTGGAAGTTGGTTCTTCCATCCAGTTAGTCCTGGAATACTCAGGGAGTTGGTGCTTCCTTCTAGTGGGTGCTAGAGAAACCAGGGAGTTGGTGCTTCCATCCAGTTAGTCCTGGAATACTCAGGGAGTTGGTGCTTCCTTCTAGTGGGTGCTAGAGAAACCAGGGAGTTGGTGCTTCCTTCTAGTAGGTGCTAGAGAAAATAGAGAGTTGGTGCTCTCAGCAAGTTGCTACTTGTAAAATAGAGGTTGTAGCCTCAGGAGGAGTTGGAGTTCATAAGAATTATAATGTACATAAATTATAATGTGTGTGATTGATATTGAATACTCTATTGCTTACATCCCTGCATTATTTTGATTGTCATTGAGTGTTTTGTAAATATTTTAAAATATGAATATTTGTTTAAGCACATTAACAACTGATTCACCGCCCCCCCCGCCCCTCTCAGTTTTCCAACAATTGGTATCAGAGCCAGTCCCTTTTATCAAAGGGTAGATCCTAGAGATTAAACATGACTAGTCATGAAGGAACTTCAATCAACAATGCCTCCATGTTCAATGGAACAAACTTTACCTTCTGGAAAGTTAGGATGATAACCTAGATAATGGATTTAGGTGCAGATGTTTGGGATGTGGTAGAGACTGGTTATGTAAAACCAATTGTACTAGAATCTAAGGATGACAAGCTAGAATTCAACTTCAACTTTAAGGCTATGAATGCTATTCTGAGTGGGCTTGCAGAAACAAAATTTGTAAAAGTTATGCACTTATAATATGTCAAAGAAATGTGGGACAAACTCATCAGTAGTTATGAAGTTAATGAGAAGGTAAAGGATGCCAAGCTTAAAACCTACAGATTACAGTTTGAACAACTAAATATGAAAGATGATGAAACTATTGGGAAGTACTTTCTGAGAGTTGAAGAACAAGTAAATGAAATGATAGGACTTGGTGAAAAAATTGGGGATGTCGCTTTAGTTCAGAAAATTTTGAGATCTCTGCCAGATAGGTTCAACCCAAAGGTATCTGCTATAGAAGAACTTAATGATCTAAAATCTCTATCTATTGACAAACTCCTAGGAACTATGACTGCCTATGAAATGAGGATAGGTAAATATAAACCCACCTCTAGAGAAGCATCATTTATAGCAGATAAGAATGAGGATTTTGAGCCTGATGAAATTGAAGCAAAATTTGTGAGAAGACTAAAGAAAGGATAAGGCAAGTACCAAGGAAAATTTCCTTTCAAATGTTTTAACTATGGAAAGATAGGTCACTTTGCATATAAGTGTCCACACAAGAAACATGATCAGAATTCTGAAGGTGAAAAGAAATACAAACCCAAGAGATTTGGTAAAAAAAGACGTCTATGTGTAAACAATGATGACTCTTCAGAAGACACAGATAGTGACTCTTCCTGTGAAGATAATATTAATGAATTTATGCTTATGGCCAAAGAGGATTATGATAATAAAGGCACAAGAAGTGATGTTGACGATGAAGAAGCCGTGGTTGACTTGGAAGGAGAACTGATTAGTTCTCTAGAAGAAATTGCTAGATTCAGAGCTAAGAAGAAAAAGAAAAAACAATTGCTGATATAGTTCAAGAAAGACAATAAAGGACTTGATGAAGTCTTTTCCCTGCTAAAAGTGGAATTAGAAGAGGCAAATAAAATAGAGGACATTCGAAAACAACAACTACCATAAAAGAAGGCAAGATGTGAAGCCTTGGAAGAAGAGGTAGTAAAAACCAAAAAAGAGATGGAGAAGTTTAAAACATTGTATCTCCAAAATATTCCAAGAATTAAAGCCACAACAAAACTTAACAACATTATGAGAAAACAAAGATATCCTTTGTTGACGATTGGTTTAGGTTATGTAAATGGTTCAAGCAACAAACAACCAAAAAGAAAAGAGCCAATAAAGATGATCAAGTTCCAAGTCAACAGACAATCAGACCATGAGATTACTTTGTCACCAAAAGCTAATAAAGAAAAGATGATCCCTGATAATAAAAAAAAAGAGATCAGAAGATGGAGAAACAAATTCCAAGAAGAAGGCCATCCTTCAGGTACAAAACTTTCTTCCATGGCTACTATTTTTACTGTTCTAATTTTGGTCATAAGATTGTAAATTGTCAAATTACGTTTAGAGACATGCAACTGAGGAGGTCAAGAAATAACAATATTTACAACATAGAACTAAGAAGCCAATGAATAGACAACATATCACCAATCATTTTGAACTACTGGACAATGAGCTCGAATGTTATAACTTTCATAACTTCAGCCACAAAGTTTCAAACTTCCATCTGAAGAAGTACAAGGCAGATCCAAGGATAAATCCTCTAGCTAGAAATGCCAACACATGGAAAAATAAAGATAGTGAAAAATGTGGTCTAGTACTTTCATCTCAAAAACAAAAAAAACCCTGGTATATAGACAATGGTTGTTCCAAGCACATGACTGGAGACAAGGATAAGTTTATGTCTACAAGTAAAAGAAAAATAGGAAATGCAACCTTTGGAAATGATGAACCAGGTAAAATCAAGGGTAAAGGGATGGTGAGTTTGAGTAATGGTAAAGGAAAATCCCAGGATGTTCTTCGTGTAGATGGTCTGAAACATAATTTTCTTAGTGTAAGTCAAATGTGTGATAGAGGATGTGAAGTGGTGTTCACTTCCAAAGATTGTAAGATAAAATCTGTAAATTCAGGACAAGTGGTGGCTAAAGACATAAGGACAAATAATAATGTATATGTGCTAAAAGAATATAGAGAAGAGTTTCATCTAAGAAAACATGATGAGATATGGTTATGGCATAGGAGACTTGGACATCTAAACTTTGACCACCTAATAAAGCTCAAAAATCTTGAGGCAGTAAAAGATCTTCCAAGAATATCAAAGCCACAAGATTCAGTGTGTAAACCCTGTCAAGTAGGAAAGATAACTAGAACACAGTTTAAATCCAAGAACTCTACTTCAACAGAGAAACCACTCCAATTAGTTCATATGGATCTATGTGGACCATCAAGACAGGAAGGCACAGGGAAGGAAAACTACTTCATGCTGATCATTGATGACTACTCCAGACTCACTTGGGTTGATTTTCTCAAAGAAAAAGATGAAGAAATTGAGAAATTTAAAACATTTAAGGCTTTAACTTAGAATCAAATAGGAAACAGATTAAAGGTTGTAAGATCAGATAGAGGAGGAAAATTTATGTCAAGAGATTTCAAGGAATTCTGTGATAAACATGGGATCAAAGGAAAATACACAATCCCATGAACTCCACAACAAAATAGAGTAGTTGAGAGGCAAAACAGAACAATTCAGCAAATGGCCATCTCAATGATGAATGTGAAGAACATTGGTTAAACCTATTGGGTAAAAGAAATACACACAACAATCCATATTCTTAACAAATCTCATCTCAGACAACACAGTGACAAGACACATTATGAACTGTGGCATGGAAGACCTGCTACAATCAAACACTTCAAAGCCTTTGAGAGTAAGTGCTACATAAAGAATAATAATGAAAACCTTGGCAAGTATGATGACAAGTCTAATGAAGGCATATTCTTAGGTTATGTACAAACAATAAAGGATACATATAATATAATAAGAGGATGCATAAATTGGTTGATTGTATTGACATAAAAGTTGATGAAGGAATCCCAGTAAGAGAGGAGAGACATATTGAATCAACAACAGAGGATATAGTTGAAGTTGAAGCTGAACAGGTCCAAGAATCAGAACAACAAGACTGTGAGTCAGGTGAAGATGCAAATACTCAGGCATACTCAAATCAGTAGACAACATCAAATCCTTCCTCTGGGATTACTGAAAAGAATCATCTTGCAAGTCAGATAATTGGTGAGAAATACAAAGGTGTACAAACCAGGAGAAGGATATTCAAAAACACTAATAAATCACATATATCCTTCATATCCATGGTGGAACCCAAGAAATTCAATGAAGTTAGTGAAGATGGAAACTGGTTAAAATCAATGAATGATGAACTGGATCAGATTCATAAGAAGAATACTTGGGAGCTTGTTACTAGACCTGTAGATAAGAATGTAATTGTCTCCAAATGGGTGTTTAAGAATAAAATAAATGAACAAGGACAAATTGTTAAGAATAAAGCCATATTGGTCTGTAAGGGGTATGCAAAAGTTGAAGGACAAGATTTTGATGAAACTTTTGCACCAGTGGCAAGAATGGAATCCATCTGAATGGTTCTGGCCTATGCATGTCATAAGAACTTTAAAGTATATCAGATGGATGTTAAGTCATCTTTTCTTAATGGAGACCTAGAAGAAGAAGTATTCATGGAGCAACCAGAAGGATTCTCACTGACAGATAATCCTAACTATGTCTGTAAGTTGAAAAATGAATTATATAGACTGAAATAGGCACCACAAGCCTGGTATCACAGAATGGACAAATTTCTACAGGACAAAGGGTTCAAGAAAGGTACTGCTGACAGTAATCTATATATAAAATATGAAGGTGTTGATTTAATAGTTGTTGTGGTTTATGTAGATGACATTATTTTTGGATGCACTAATGACATTTCAGTTTCGTGGTTTGCTAATTCAATGAAGACTAAGTTTGAGATGTCCATGATAGGAGAACTGTCATATTTTCTTGTTTTACGAATCAATCAGAGTTATGCAGGGATATTTATCTCTCAAGAGCAGTATTTGAAAGAGATTTTAAAGAGGTTTGAGATGGAATATTCCTCTCTTATAAGTACACCTATGGTGGTTGGTTGCAAGCTTAGTAAAGATGATATTTCAACTGATGTTGATCAAAGAACATATCAATCAATGATAGGCATTCTTTTGTACATCACAACATCTCATCCTGATATAATGCAGGCTGTTGGAATGGTAGGTCATTATCAGGCTACCCCTAAACAATTTCATTTAGAATTTGTCAAGAGGATATTCAAATATTTGAAGGGTACAATGACTTATGGTCTTTGGTATCCTAGAAATCAAAACTTACAATTAACTGCATATTCAGATGTTGATTGGGAAAACTGTTTGGATGAGAGAAAGAGAACCGGTGGAGGTGAATTATTCTTAGGTGATTTGTTAGTAGCATGGCTTAGTAAAAAGTAGGGATCTATCTCATTATCAACTACAGAGGCAGAGTACGTTGCTACTACTACTTGCTGTACTCAGATTTTATGGATGTTACAAACTCTTGCGGATTTAAAGGTAACTTATACTGATCCAATTCCACTTCACTGTGATAACACCAATGCCATTAGTGTCTCAAAGAACCCTATTCTCCATTTAAAGACGAAACATATCCCAATAAAGTATCATTTTCTCAAAGAGCAAGTTACAAACAAAGCTGTTCAGCTGAATTATATTCCTTCCACAGAACAAATTGCAGACATCTTTACTAAACCCCTAGCCAAGACACCTTTTGAATATCTTTGTTAGAAGCTAGGTGTCATCCCTACTCTCACCTAAGTGATTCCATCTTGTCAGGGGGAGTATGTGTTGGTTGAATATTTGATACCTCCAAAAATTACTACAACAACTCAGGGGGAGCATGTTTTCTTTGACATTGATGTAAAAGGTGTGAAAAGGAATGGTCCAGATGTAGAAGTTGGAGGTCCAAGCAGTCTAGTGCAACCTTTGAGGGTTTCCATCAATGCCAAAGGGGGATATTGTTAGTAGATTTAGCAGGCATGAGTGTGCTTTTCATTGATGGAAAGAAAAAAATGAAGAAGGAAGCGAATGGAGATCAAAATATTAGAAGAGATGGTGCTATAAAAATTAGATCAAATCGAGACCGTTAGATCTGTAAGCCAAATCAAAGGTAGCGATGCATTGCAGGGAGTGAAAGATGAATTAAAATATTTTCCAGGTATAATATCGCAATCCATCTAGATCATCATATATCATAGCTTTGAAGATCTATGACTGCAATTGGTCCAACAAACAATGCGTTTAAGTCATATTAAATCATGACCATCGGATGCACAATCGCCAAATCTACGGCAGGGATGAATTGCAGAGATTGAAAGGAGAATTAGACATCACGCTTGTTCCCATCCTACAATTAGTCAAGACCGTTCGATCTTATAGCTTCGAAGATCAACGATTGTGGTTAACTCACCAATAGCGTACATATTCCCATTGCGGAGTTGGGTGATGAGTTAAAACACTCGCAGGTTGTGGTTGCACAATCATTATTGATTGTGGATCTGTTCTAAGAAAATTCACAACCATTGCATCATTTTTTAGTGGAAGAACAAGATAAGTGAGAAAAACGTTTGAGAATTCGATTATGCGAATTCCCGTCAGTCGTCGAATCACTTTCAAGTGGAAGGATAAGATAAGCCAACAAAGCCGCATCATAGAAAGATCGAGCCATCGATATGAGAACATGATCGACGAACAATGTTTAGTTCAGGTCTAAATATGCAAGGAGGTTACACTCAGGAAAGTTTGATATTTGAAATTCCCGGCATGCGAATTTCTGTCAGCTGTCAGATAAATTTTGAGTGGAAGGACAGGATAAGCTAGCAAAGATGCATCGCAAAAATATTGAGCCGTCGATCCAAGATCCTGATTGAACGAGCAAAATTCACTTCGGATCTAAAGTTTCGAGGAGTTTACACTCAAGAATGTTTGAAATGTGAAATACCCAAAGCCTGGAAATCTGAAATGAATAATGTCCGTCAGATTTGGAGGACAAACGAGGACCATTGGATTAGGGTTGTTGGTAACGCAACAGACCACATAGATAGACCAGGTCAACAGACCACGTCAGCAAAAGGGAATAGTGGAAGACCACATTAGAAGTCCACGTCAATAGTCTACGTCAGCAAGGACACGTGGTATAGTCAGAGAACGATAAGTGTCAAGTTGAAATCAACATTTCAGGTATGTGCAAATCATGAATATGAGTGACACATGGTAGCTCCTCGGCTCATGACACGCCATCGAGTGACGCAAGAGTTACATCACTATGAGAGTTTTTCTTCGAGAGTTTTACCACCAGTACTCGCCCAAAGACTTGAAGTCCCGAATGCTGAAGACACGAAGTGGATACGAGACATCCTATCTGAAGATCACTTTGGGAGTAGTCTCATCCATCAATCTACTACAGTGGAAGGATAGTGTAAGTGAAAACGTTAACCGACTGCAAGAGGTATCCACCATCTCATGACTGAATCAATAGGTGATCACTCTGGAGGAAAGAACGGGTTGAGATTTGAAATATTCAAAGTCCGGAGACCCGAGGAGATCTCGACCGTTAATCTGAGAGGGACACATGTGAGAGTCTTGTCATCTCTAGAAGATTGACACACAAAGGAAAGAAAGGTTTGAGACTTGAAATCTCCTAAGTCCAAAGACCTGAAGGAGATTTCGACCGTCAATTTGATGTCGGGTGTTCTATAAACTATTGATCTGGTTCCGATATGTAATGTGAACCATCCAATCTGTTCAGATCTTCTGATTCAGAAGTTTCAAAAGGTTTGAATCCCAAAAGTTTTGAAGGGAAAAGTGTCAAAGTTACGATAGTCGTCCATTTCAGGAGAATGATTCATGGTCGTTGAATTGATAAGCACTCGATAAGCCTAAAGTGCATGGTCACCGCTAGTGATCACATGAGGGAAGAGGATTAGGAGCTGAAGAAGCCATAATTGACTCACTGTAACTGATAGAGAAGACGAAGAGTTTTGATTGCCAAAGAAGGTAAGGAATCTCAACATAACGCTTACTGATGATGAACACACAGGGCTGAACCTCCAAAGAACATGAAGAGTTTCCATGATGATCAGGCAGATGACTCAATCTGAGGAAACAATGCAAGACAAAGAAGTGATGTGAGTCTGTGAGTGAGATACACAGAGTAGTGAGGAAGAGATGCAGTGAACTATATGTAGGACATAACAGTGACGCAGTGAAGATCATGCAGAGGCATAGCACATAGAGGTGAGAAGGAGAACAAAGCATAAAAATAGATAAGAGAAGAAAGAGTAGGTATGCGATCAAAGATACACTAATCCAGGCAGAGTAGAGCAACGCAGTAGAATAGTGATGAGACTGGTAAGCCATAGATAAATGTTGTATCACTGTGATAAATTGAAGAAAAGCAAAGATTTATATTTCAGGGTGGTAGGGAGGTGCTAGGGAGGACTGTTGTCCTCAGAGTTTCAAGTGGGTGCTTGAACACAGGGAGTTGTAGCTTCCATCTGGTTGCAGCCAGAAAAACCAGGGTGGTAAGATAGTGCAAGGGAGAACTATTGCTCTCTGTTATTCAAGTTGGTGCCTGTGTAACTGGAAGTAGGTGCTTCCATCCAGTTGGTGCTGGAATACTTAGGGAGTTGGTTCTTCCTTTTAGTGGGTGCTAGAGAAACCGAGGAGTTGGTGCTTCCTTCTAGTGGGTGCTAGAGAAACTAGAGAGTTGGTGCTCTCAGCAAGTTGCTTCTTGTAAAACAGAGGTTTTAGCCTTAGGAGAAGTTGGAGCTCATAAGAATGATAATGTACATAAAATAAAGATTACATATTATATCAAAAAGAAGAGGTTTTTCGCTGTATGGGTTTCCTCGAGAAATATCTGTCTCTGTATATTTTATGTGTGGGATTGATATTGAATACTCTATTGATTACCTCCCTACATTATTGTGATTGTCATTGAGTGTTCTGTAAAGAGTTTAAAATAGGCATAATTTTTTAAGCATAGTAACAATTGATTCACCCCCCCTTCTCAGTTGTCCAACACTATGAGATTCCACGGTAATGTCCCAACAATTTGTAGGTGCCTCATATATAGAATTAATGCTTACTATTTTGTAAATAATGTCTGTCAATGCAATAGTTCTCTCGAGAAACAACTAGAGTGATAGTTCCAAATCTAGGGAAAGTTTATAAAATCAATGTTTGAAAATTGAAATATTCGAAATAGGGGAAGAAATTTTAACTCGTCAAATACATAGGGATCCAATTCTTCATATGAAGCCCAAAAGTCATGGGCATAAGACAAGGCATCATTTTTGGAATATGACAAAGCCATGATTGGAGTCTATGTGCAAGGATGTTTATTATGTTTAGTATGTAGAAAAATTCATAGAAGGAACCTATAGCAAATGGAAACAAAAGGCTTCCCTATGGCACAAACTAAACAAAGAAAACCTTAATAGTGCTTCCACCAAATGAAATAAAATTTTATAGTCCATTTGTATAATTGTTTTTGAGACTCTTTTACTTTCCATTGTGTTCTTTATCTCAAGCACATGATTATCCAATTTTTCAAGTTTCCTCTAACCTTATACATTTATAATACATATGAGCTCACCATAAAATGATACCAAAGACCCAAATCATTGAAACATCAATTTTTTTGGACTCATGAAATCGCATTATAGCTTGAGGAACCCCTCTCTCATGCGTATATGGCACAAATCTTGTTTTATTTGATGATTTATGAAACTAGGGTTTTGTTCAATATGAGACAATGTGATTTTTTCACTCAGGGGTCAATTTTTAAAAAATATTGAATGAGATCTTATGGATATCACGCTTAGTTTTGGATTTCCCAAATAAACTTGTAGGATATGACATGACTCAATTCAGATGCTCATATTGTTTTTTATATGTCCAACACAAATTTTCCACATCCTTGAATGGTTTTAGGAAGCCAGTTGTAACTCACCATAAAATGATAATAAATACTAGGATAAAAGAACTATCAATTCCACTAAACTCATGGAATCAAAATATAGCTAATGGTGCCCCTCTCCCATTAGTATACAACCTAGATATTTTTTATTTGGTGGTTTCAAAAACTAGGGTTTTGGCCATTAAGAGGCAATTGATGCATTGTTTTTAATTCAATGGTCAATTATTGAAAAATATAAACCAGGAGGTTGTGAATATCATGCTCATGTCATTTTTTCCAAAATACAATTGCTTGGTTTGTTTTTCATACCCTTGACACAAATTCAATTCTATTTATTGGTTTGGTTTTTATACCCCTAACACAAATTCAATTTTATTGCTTGGTTTGGTTTTTATACCCCTGACATAATTTTTCCACATGTGTCCTAATGACTAAAAGAAGTGAGATGAAACTCGCCATAAAACAATAAGTAGGACTTGGATCAATGAACCAATTATTTTTATGGATTGGTGACATCATATTACAACTAGGGGCACCCCTCTTATTTATTTTTGGAACTGAGGTTTTTCTCATTAACAAACATTTTTATTTTTGCAGTTAGGAGTCCATTTTTGAAAAACATAAATTGGGATCTTGTGAATATCATGCTCACATCATGCTTTCCTAAAACCACTGTTGGAACCAAAATATTCTATTGGGATGGCCTTTTTATGGCTCAAACACAAATTCTCCATGTGTCCCTAAATGGCTTCTAAAAGTGAGTTGCAACTCACCATAAAAAAAAAATCAATACTTAGATCAATGAACCATCAGTTTTTTTGGACTCGTCACATTTTATTATAGCTAGGGGTACCCCTCTTCAATTATTCCATGACCCAAATCTTGTTTGATTAGATGATTTATAAAACTAGGGTTATGCTCAATAAGACACAATGCAATTTTAGCACTTAGGGGGAATTTTTTAAAACTATGGATTGGGAGATTGTGGATAGAAATATCATGTAAACCTTTCCCAAATACACTTGTAGGAGTTTACGATAGTCAATTATATTTCTCGGTCCCTGACATAAGTTCACTAAGTGTCCTTGAATGGCTTAAGGAAGAGAGTTGCATCTCATCATAAAATGATAACCAATACTTGGATCAACAAAATGTTGATTCCATTAGACTCATGACATTGGATTATATTTTGGGGTTCCCCTCTCCCATGATCCCATGGTCTAAAGATTATTTAATTTGACAATTTAGAACTAGGGTTTTTCTCAATAAGAAATAATGGAATGTTTTCATTAGAAGGTCAAAATTGGAAAACTCTACCCCAAGCGTTTGTGGAAAACATGTTCATGTTGAATAAGTAGAGGTATTAACCACCACTAATATTTTATAGTATGACTTGGAGGCCCAAATTGGAAAGAAAAAAATACACAAGAAATAAGCGAGGAGACATAATGAATTCGGGCCACCAAACCACAAGGGAGGTTTTTGTAAATATAAAAAAATAAATAAAATAAGGAGAGCTCTTAGTTAGCATTAACGTTTTTTATATAACTTATAATACTAAATTGGAAACACCACCTTTTATAAGGGAATAAGTGAGGATGCCAAATGAATTTTGGGTTTCCCTCTTCCTTGATATGAGTGGTGGCATGGAATAAATGACCAACCATCCTCACACCTACCAAAAATATAGGGTTTCCAAGAAAGTATAAAAGGAAAGAATACTAAACATTATGTGAAACACAAGATAAAGTACATGCAAAACATGAAGAATAATACAAAGTCTAACAATAAGGTGGAGGAAACCAAACCATAAGGTAACGCTTGGTAAAAAGACAATAAAATAGTCAAATAAGGAGAGATCATAGTCACCACTTAACTTTTTTGAAATGAATAGCAAGAATAAATTCACAAGCATTCCTATGCAAAAGGAAGAAGTGAGGAGGCCAAACAAATTTGGGGCTTCCATCTTCCTTGAGATGAGTTTCATGGAATAAATTATTGTCCATCCTCACACCTACCAAAAATATGGGGTTGCAAAGATAGGAAAGAAGGAAGAAAGAACAAAATCTAAGCAAAACGCAACCAAAGACCATGTGGAATGAGAGGAGGAAGACAAAGGAAAACAAAAAGGTTGAGGAAAATTGAATAGCAAAGGAGATCTTGGTAAAATGACAACAAAATTATCAAATAATGTGTGGTATTGGTCATTTTTATACCGTAAAATGTAGGGGCATTTTTTGAATCTCTTTCCAACAAAACAATGCATTAGTAGAGGGTTGTTTGAGGGCCAAGACAATTCAATATTAATTGTCTATTTGTTTATGTAACATAATGATTTCTGTAGGACTATATGCTAACACATAATTTATTGTTTAATTCTTATTCTATTCTAGGTTTCTAAATCACATTGTTAATGCTTATTTTTTTGTTATGATTTAGCATCAATCTATGGGTGGAATATGTGCTAGTTTTCATATGTTTATTAGTATTTTACCCTAATATAAGTATTGATATAGAAATAATATATCATGTGGATAAGGTAAGATAAGAAAAGATAATTTTATTAATGTTCGAGAAGTGACCAAAAATATGTAAATGGACCACTGGGTACAATAGTGTGAGATGCAAAGTGGGAGTGCAAAGTATACTCCTAGAGAAAACATGACATAAGAAAAACTAACTTATCCTACTTCCTTCATTTGAGAAGTTTGACCAATCCTTCTTGCATTATGTCAATCTGTGAGTTCCAAAGAATTAAGGGAAATTGAAAGTGGAGTATGAGAAGTTGAAGACAAAGTGAACATCTAGAACTATGCGATAAGAAGCATTTTGCATGAAAGATTAGTTGCAATCCTAAGACCAATGCTCTTTATGATTCCTACATTGGAAAATTTAAGGAAAGAGTGATCTTGAATCTCCTTTTATTGCATTAAGACCAATGCTCTTTATGATTCCTACATTGGAAAATTTAAGGAAAGAGTGATCTTGAATCTCCTTTTATTGCATTAATGGATGATAACTATGAATCATCATGGTGCTTTTTCTACGTTGTGCACATTTCCTGTTTTAGATTAGATGAAGGTCATTCGAGAAATTTAGAATTAGTAGGGTGAAGGATCATAATTTTATACAACAAGAGATTGATATCAACATGATGAGTCATACATTTTCCATGCCTTTTTTGTTATGCTTATGAGGTTGTCTTTATTAGAATTATACAAATGTAATATGTTAGAATTATACAAATGTAATATGGATGATGAGTAAATCACATGACTTTTAGGGCAATAAAGACATACTATTTGCATACCATGTATATAGAATTCCTAAGAGTACATGAGCTCTTTGACATTAATAGTTACCAAAATATAGAAGAAATATTTGCATACCATGTATATCGACTTCCTAAGAGTACATGAGCTCTTTGACATTAATAGTTACCAAAAGATATAAGAAATAGGGGAATATTTAGTATTATGGTAATTCAAGCTTGTTTCTAATCATTTTTAGTAGATATCATTCAAGGCACAGTTCCAACCCACTTGCATTCTTAAAAATCATAAGAAGAAGTAGTATTTAGGGAAGAGTTACTGGTAGGATGGGTTCTATTTGTGAGTAGAAGAATGGTGAAGTTAAATGAGGACCAAAGAGACATCTTCATCTATATTCATTTTCATATATGTATTCTACATACTCACCACAACCCAAGTTCATTTATAATGAGAAATCCATACCTACAACATCAATAACACTTTCATAGGTTCAAGATGACCCCAAAAGTATAGTGTTTCAACTGTTGGAATTTATTGTGCATGACGTGATGATATGGGAATCACTCTTGATTAGTAAAATATTTAATGACAATGCAGGTGGAAGCTCACACAAATTCCAAAGCTAAAGGAGATCATTGAAGATATTTGAGGAGGTTTTTATTGAATACAATTATGGTTACATGGCACATTCCTCTATTGAGTCTATTTGGAGGATTCTCTAGATTCATATTTAGACACTTAGCATTATTCAACTTCTGACGAAGAATTTTTCCCCATTGGAGGATGGCATCTTAAGGAATTTTTTTTCAAAACTTAGCTACAGATGTGTGTTTATTATGGATAACTTCTATATGTATCCTAGTTATGTGTTCTAGTTGTAGAATTAGAGTTCTATTTGTAGAATTAGAGTTCTCCTCTTTAATTTGGTATCATTTTATGAGAAAGATCACTGGAAGGCCTAATTAAGAAGGTTGGAAAGTGTGTCTAAGGCACCATATGTGGAGGATTATGATCTTATTGTCCTAGATATAAGGGTGGTTATAACCACTATGGTTCCTTGCACATGATTATAGGAAATCCTGTTAAGACCCAATTCTTAAGGTAGTTTGTTATCCTCATTACAAAATCATTCTAAAAAAGAAATGAGACAATGAATCCATTTTATCATCCCAAGAAAAAGTGTCTCCACAACTTGAGTGGAATTCCAAGGAAGTAATGACAATTGGCATGAAAAATACAACTTTTACTTAGTCAATAACCATAGTTTAAGGTAGAACTATCAACTAAAATTTATGCAGTGACAAGGGAATGTCTTGCATACTTTATAATGCTTAAATAAGTCCCCTAGACAAGAAAAATTTTAGGGGATAAATTTCTCCCATGAGCTAATTTTGCATTTTTTTTTCCAAAAACGATTGCCTGATTTTCATTTTTTGTAAGATGATTTTCCCAAATTCTATAGGATAAAAGTATTTTACTTTAGAAATCACCAACAATTTCTAGAAGCTATATAAATTACTTAGAAATTTGAATACTTTTACAAAAATATTTCCAAAATATTTATGATTAGCATTTTAAAAATTAGAAAGATTCATCAAGGTTTATATGCTTTAATAAAATTATGCATCCTTAAAAATTTTCCCACCCCTAGAAGATAAAAGGATCCATATATAATGATACATAATCCATAGGCTAGTGATGTGGAAGACGAATGTTTGGTACTAGGTGTTTCCTCCACATTTGATATATCGATAACATGTTCTCGAACATTACTTGTGATTATTAAGGATTTTCTCCTAGATATTTTTCTTGACTTGGGAGTGTTTTTTCATGAGTCCCTCATATGGTATATCTTAAACCCTCAAAGACCCTTAATTTGTTTGCTTTAATCCCTACAAAACCATTCTTTATCTGGATATGAAATGGTTACCGAATATTAATTGGCTTATTAGATATATTTAGATTATTTTCGATTTTTTTCTCCTCTATAATCATGGTCATAGGTTATATTTCGTGGCTATCACTTTGATATGGTTTGAGTTTCTTGTCATGTGCTAAGATGTGGATGCATGTAGGTTTTCATGAGCCATTCTTATATATATTGTAAAGAGAATGACTCCATAGGGTAGTTCAAAATACAATATAAAAGGAATTGGGTTTTTGGAATAAAGAACAAAGTGCCCAGACTTTGCATCATTTTTCCGGTTATTTGTTGAATGTGTGGGTTCTGATTTTTAGTTGCTAGTGTCACAACTCCATTCTCTCTGGAGGGGGGCCACTTTAGAGAACATGAGTTGTGGATTTATATATGAATGCTATAATCACTTTTTTCTACATAAATTAGTTTGTATTTCCTTACTTATTTTATGATTCGAATTTTACTTTGTTCTGTTTCGTTTGTGAGATATGGTCATGCATGTATGGTAGAATTGAATTTTTAACCTATTATATTAGATAAGTGATGCTATCATAATGACATGATCATTTGTTTCACGTAGTCATTTCAATTGTAATGTATAGGGGAGCCATAGACTATTAGAAATTAGAATTCATGCATACATGATACTACAATTCATGCATACATGATACTACATGACTTATATTTAATATTTCAATTAATATTAGAATATGGATCTCATGTAGATAATTCATATGTTGTATATTTTACCTTGGTTATGTTACTTTTGTTCCTAGAATTTATTTTCTTTGAAATGCTTAGTTGTCAAAGTAGATTATTAAAATATTCTTATGATGAAAGTCCAATGACATAGCAAGAAAAATGTTATCACAGGATTATATCACTCATGGTATTACTATAAGAAGAGCCATACATTAGACTTGAAATCATAAGTGTTAGAAGTGAGCTCCCGTGTGTTTTAATGTTTTGCTATGCAATTTCCTTTTTGTAGAAGCATATTAAGAAACTAGTGCAAGCTAAGAATTTGTAGCCTACACACACAATGTATGACATCACACAAGTACATTAGAAACCATAGTTTATAAGTTAAATGCAAGAGTGCTCTTGGTGAAAATATAAGACATATAGAAACACTATTATTTTTGGTTCCATTGTCGGGGAGTTTTCAAGGACACAATATTATTTCTTCTACTGGTTTTAGATAACACATGGTAAGGGGATGAGAAAAGAGAAGATGTTTAATATCCTCTTTTTAAGGTCTCATATAGAGTGTTATACATTAATATAGATGCATGCATTAACTTAGAAGGTTTTTGTGGTGAAGTAAGATCGACCCATAGTACTAACCCATTTTGTAGGAAGTTTGACTAGAGGAAGGAAGCATTGGTGAATTATGATTCCATTGTAGAATGAGCCAAGGGGATTGAGAAGACTTCAATATTACATCTAAATCGATGATGAATATACATTATTTCCATAAGTCATATATAGCATCTTGGGTTGATTGAGTTGTTAGTTTCCTTGTATTCTCATCTTAGTCCACCCATGTTCACGCCTTCCTACTATATGTTTCCTTTACTTATGATTTTATTATTTCTCACTCTTTACTCCTATATTAATTATCCTATCCTATTTTTTACCATGATCCTTTTCTTTCCTCTCCCCCTCCCTTTGTTTTCACTTAACCACAATCCTTTTTCATCTTATCCCTTTTCTAAGCCTTGATTCTTCATCATTGATTACCTATTCCTTACACCTAGTCCCTTTGATCTTATGCCAAATGAAAAATTCACACTAATCAATTATTTTATGATGGTTTTCTTCCTCGATTGACTATTCAAGCAATCATCATACAAGAATCACAATTCCATGAACAAAATGTGGAAATTGTTTCATGAATAATGAAACACTCCATGGTTCCCATAGTGGTTATGTTGAGCTCCCATTATATCAAACTCATTGATAATGGGAAACTTCGTGCTCCCACGATGGTTATGCCAGGATCCAATTATCATTATACCACATTTTGAATTAGATGTTTGAATTAGATGTTTGAATTTATTCTTGATTTAGATATTTTTGCATTTCCTGTAGGATCTTACGAAGGTCATATCACATCATTTAGAAACTGGGCATTTGAAATTTTTGGTATGTTGATGCATTACATTGAAAATTATAGACCTAAAAACATTCACATAAACTCCCATCACCATTTGGAATAAATATGTTGTTGACTCTTGTGGCATTTTGAATAACTAACCTCACCAAGAATAAAGTTGGGACAATCAACTTTTGGGACAATCAACTATGAATATAATTTATGACCCAAATTGAATCATTTTATTTCGATATCATACAAAAAAATTTATGCCCTAAATACTCACTTCCTATCCTAAATTTGCACTACTGAAACTTTTTTTTCTAGGATTTTCATTGGTATATTTGACCAATCAATTATCTATGTTTGTAAAATATGTTTCTATTGGATCTACCTACATGAATATACTTTCATATCCAATTGGAATCTAGTCAATAAATCATTAAATGAAGAAATTATACCCAAAAATGTGACTGTTGGTATAGGCTGGAAATCAAAATTAGTCTTGTTCCTTAGCATGTAAAGAAAGCGTGTAATCTAGACATCCAAATTGATAAATTGAAACATCATGTGATGTTGAGTCCTTTCCTAAGATTTTTTCAAAGTTCAAGTTCCTAGGAGCCTGCTAGCATGATGCTCCAGTGTAATACCCCTGTTTTGAATCCCCATAGTAAACAATGTATTTGTTTATTTTATGAAATGATGGAGTGCCAAAAAAACTAAAATAGGTCAGAGTTCCTACAAAATGTAATGCTTTGATCATTATTAATAACAAAATACATCACTGGTTGCTAAACAAACAAGGAAAAAAATTATAGGGGACTATGATTCCACGAGAGAGGGGGCTAAATGGGATAATTCTTTTATTATTATTTTTATTTACCCATATTGGTTTTAATTGAGAAAAGAGGTTACATGAGATTCTTTGGGAAAATTTCAGCTGGTTCTTGATTTCATGTAATTATATAAACACCTCTTATAGGTTGTTTGTGGGTTCACTCTTCATTTTTGGTTCTCGATTCATGAATTTTTTTTTGTAACATAAAACTTTGTATTACCTTTCGAAGTAAAAAATTGCAGTAGAAATCCATGATACTAGTGTTGAGGATGACAATAGAGGAAACCACCCCCACCACTAGGTGTAAAAGTGCCAAAATAATTGTCCAAAATGACCGTAAAAATAAATTGTTATATATTTGAAGCAATGTTTATGAGAATGCAAAAAAAGAAGTCCCTGAGATCATTCTATCCAGACTGAAAATACTAGAATAAAAATATAATAGTTCATGCATATTATTTTCTATGAGGAGTGATAGGAAAAGCATGCCTGGATGATTAAGGCCACTTTGGAACCATGACTGATTGAAGAAGATTCTCTAGACGAAGCCTCTGTTGCGGGTCCGCTGATATTGAATCCATGAGCCAATCCAACTTTTACGCCATCAGTTCTTTCTGAAACCTCTATTTTTCATTGTCCCTACGTATCTCCAGAAGAAGGTCACGTTGAATGTCCGTAAACCCAAGATAAGGAGGCTTCTGGACCTGGGGATTAGGTGCATGTGCAACCCTAGGATTAGGCAGGGGAGGATCAAAGGAAGAAAAAGGAGTGGGATTTAGGTGGATTTCCTCAGCAATTGTGTGTGGAGGAGAAGAAATGTGCTCCATGCCTATGTGAAAAGAGCACTCACAACCAAACTCTCTAGGGATATTATGACCACAATCACAGAGGTCAAGAAAATGACTACTAGCCTGCTTCGACTTGCTATGTTCTCCTGGCATGAACCCAAGACACATTATGGAGATGGAAGTTGAGTAGGGAGGGTCGAAAATGATAGAATAGGGAGGAAACACTAGAGAGAATGGAGTAGTGTGTTGGGGATGGAGATGGACACATATGAAAGATAAACGTAGAGAGAAAATCCTTGAAGGAACCTTAATAAGAGAAAAGGCATAATTAATGGACTGCACTGTGTGGAAATGAAAACCAATGTGCACACACGGGAGAGGGACATCAACGAAATCTAGTGAGATATGGGTTTTAAGAGCGAGATAAGAAAAATTAAATGAGAATTGCAATTCATCAAACACGAGGCAAGAAGGGGAGGTTGAGAGTGGGAAAGTAGATGATGCAGACACATATCAACATGACACCCCATCCAGGGAGGTTATTCATTCATTGTTTCTCATTCATTATTCCTCATTAATTCTTGATCTTGGTCGGGGAAAGGAAAGGAGCCATTGCTTCTTGGTTTTAGTAATTACTGGTGTAGTCTAGTCATGGATTGGCGTCTATATTCTTGAGATGCATTGGTATGTGATCAACCTTGTTCACAATTGTGAATCATGAGAGTCACAAAATGGATATTCTTGACCAAATGCACTGGATCCCTGGAAAGAAGTGGACAAACTGAAGGAATACATGACAGTGAAGGGGGTTCATTTCGTTTCAGTGGTGTAGGATGGAGAGAAGAGAGATGGTGTAACTTGGATTGTTGTGTGTGTTGAGAAACCTATGAAAGATTGAGTGTTGAATGGTTTGGGAAGCTAAGTGTCGCTCTGGAACCCATCCTTGTGGATTCATGGCCCTGGTTCAAGAGTGACCTGCTGCTGAGAGTTGGAACAACAATGTATAAGGTTGGGTGGAACGTACTTGGTCTACAACTAGTTGGCGGTTAGTTTTAATAAATATCAATGATCTTTGTCATGTGTTTCTATGATTGTATACTTATTTCTGTTGTGTATTAATTATTAACTCTGATATATGTATTTATAATATGCATGTGTGTTGATTATTTCTATGCATGACATACTGCGCATGTATTTTATGTTCTAGCATGAATATTGATTATTGCATGTGTGTCTTTCATGCTTCTTTGTTGATTAAGTTTTATAAGAATTTGAAATTGGTTCAGGAAGTGCATTCTTAAGGTAGTGTGCCTAGCTTGTTGGTGGCTGGTTACGTTACATCCAACTGCTGACCTTTCATAAAATTGCAAGATAGATGAAGACTTGATCACATGAATACTAGTGTTAAAAAATCCAAGTCCCATTGATATATCGAAAATTCCATTGCTATAGAAGACCTTTCAAGAATACCTAATACTCATTTACCAACACCACTATATTCCCATACATTTTCCTCTTCTCAACTCAGAAGTAGTATCCCGTTGGATTTTATAAATCCTCCCTTTCTTATGTAGTTGACAATAACCATTGCTTTAATAAATGTTGCCCCACCATAAATTCAACTTATTATTTCTTCCACAAGATCTCCATAAATTTCTACTCCACCCATTCTTAACCCACCCAATAAAGTAAACGGGCCCACTTACAAGGTTGAGCTACCTTTCTAGTTTCAATAGTTTTCGAATAGATACTTCCAAGGATCTTTCCAGTACCAATCCATCAGAGGTTTTTTCTCTACATGCCTTCTACTAATCCTATCTAGCAAACTTCCTCCATGTCCAAAAATTAATAGTTTTTTATAAATCTTGCAGTATGTTTCTATTATTAGTAATACTTCATAGATACACAATTTCTATAGAGAGAATAGAATAACAAAGTTCTAAATATGATAGTGGTGCTTCTACACAAGAACTAGTACTAATAACCCTTATGGTTGTCACTCAATAACCCAGTACTGAGAGAAGCTTATCCATGAGAATAAATAGGTGTTTTCACACAAGAACCAACACATACAAGCCTACGGTTTCCACACATGAAACAATCTCAGAAGAACCTAGTGTTTCCACACAAGAACTTGTAGCAGAATAAGTTGTTATAGAAGTGGTATTCCCTCAAAGATTCATGAAGATATCTTAGGATTTGGTGGAAATATTGTTGACATTCATTTACACCAATGTTTTCTTTTTCTATGGAAACTCATGAAGAACTTTCTATAGAAAATCATATACTTTCTCCAAAATTCATGGACTTCTTAGCCTCTTATCTTTTTTTTTTCTATTCTACTCCTTACCATTTTTTATTTCTTCGAGGATGGAAAATTTCTTTCATTTGGGGGGGACACCATCACCTGTATCCCTCATAACTACTCCATGGTTCAAATCCATTGTAACCCCCCAATAGATCTAAAATGAGAAGGAATAGAAGTTGTTTATATTTTTACATCAAGAATCCCTATTGTTTCTCCACAAGAACCAACAATAGGAGTACTTTTTGCGGCCACACAAGAACCAAACGTAGGAGAAAAATAAAACACTATTATTTCTCCACAAGAACCAATAGAATAAAAAGAAGCAATTGGTACATATGGACCAGCCAAGGAAAATTTATCAGAAAATTGGGAAGCATCACACCAATTCAACAACATGATACCTCCGTTTATAAAAAGTTTTACAATGATAGGATCCTCAGGCCATTCCAAGTTGTAGGAGGATAGATGAATAATTATTACCTCTCCACAATTACATGAGATTATTACAACAAAGAACATTATGTATCCATATCCTATATTGTTTAGTCATCATGAGAAAATAACATACGTTATTGTGTTTTATTTTTTGTTCTCTTCCACATAATTTTCCACTTCACTAAATAAAACTTGTTGCCGATTTTATTCTCAGGCTCAGAGAAAGGACTGACACGAGGGATTTATTCTTATTCAGAAATGGTGAGGTGGAGGTAACAATTACATTTCATGTGATATTTTTATAGATTTAAAAAAAACTAAGGCAATCTATAAGATATATATAAGCCACAATAAATTAAAGAAATCACAAGGACTCAACAAAATTTGGTACTTTTCCCTGATATCTTGAGTCAATATACTTCAAGGTTCCAAGAAATACTAATTTGTTTTCTTGATAAGAAGCATGCTATAACCTAGAAAAGACATACCTGCATGTTGTACGTATCTTAAGTTCATTTCAAACTAGACCTAAATATTTCATTTAAAGGCCTACTCCACAACATATGCATTCTACCTCTCATGCTTGATTCTCTTAAAACCATAATACTCTATTTTTCATGGTCTCGTAACAACATAATTATGATTATTATTGTCATCATATGTTGGTTTCACACTCTTAAGGCTTGATTGTGTCACACTTCATTCATTATAATTTACAAGGTTTAATTTTCAAGCCTATGATTTGCACCTCCAAGTTACAACTTACACAATATAGGTTGCAACCCTCTTTACAACTATGGTTCAATATCCATATTTGTATTTTAAAAATTTAGAATTGTATTTGAAGGATCATATTCACATTCTGGTAAGTTAAGGTCACTTATTCCTACAACATTATACTTCTATTTTCTATCGAAGGAAAACAATTTTATGGTTTTCTATTTCACCTAAAGATACCATAGAATGGAACACTAACTCTTGATACAATAATACCAAAATTTATCCTCTACACATCATTTATGGGGAAAGTGTTGGCAAGGGTTTACCAACTGATTTTAATTGAGCTAATTTTCTACTCAACGGTGTAGGTTGTTCAATACCTTAGTTTTGGGAAAGTAAAATAAGCAAGTCTATGATATATAGTAGGAAACAATTGGATAATATAATAAAGGATAATAGTGAATCTCAATTATGCTATGGTGAATATGAACCTTGGTGTTGGTTACTTAACATAATTGATAGTTGAGAAGGACCAAAGTTTCTAGGTCAACTTAGTAGCATAAAATATGAGCACCCATGGAGATTGAAATCATCATTTCTTCATTCAGTGCATGAACACCCTTGAGATTTGAGGGTAGTTTTTGTTGAATAAGATGAATGTACAATCTTTTCAGTAGGAACGAGATAAATAATGAGGGGTATAGTATGAAAATGGATATTATGAACACCAAACTGCATGATTCTTTTTCTAGGGAAACCTCCATGATATGGAAGAATATCTTCTTGTGATGGAACATTTTATGTTTGGAACAATCATATGGACAAATGGATTTCAATATTTTCTTTTGAGCCTTTAGAAATTACTTCTTCTTCTAAGGGATATAGAATACCTTGAAATATCTAGGGAGAGTAATGAATTTGGAGGTGAATTAAACACTACAACATTATCTGGGGGGATACTCTCTACTAGATTTTGTGGAATCCTGTATACTTATATACATTGCATGTAGGATGAAGAAAATATTTTTTCTAGCACTAGTAATGGATACTTGAGGATTATTGATATAAATGTAGGTTTCCAAATTCATCTATGGTGATGTGAGACATTGGAGCCTTTATTGTGGCCATTTTATTCATTATTCTATGTTAGCTTTTGTCTAGAGACTCAAAATAAACTTGAAGGCAAGAAAATCTTATTCAACTCTTCTTGGATAACTGGTGGTTTCAGTTCAGGTAATTGTATATTGCTTGATCTAAAGAATAGGGCCATTATTGCAAATTGGAGAGATCACAATTATTTTTTCACCAAGATGGTTGTGTTGGATGAACACTTGCTAATTTCATAATCAAGAATTCCATTTAATTATACCCTTGATTGAACCATAGAGTCATAGGTTTGTTTCTAAGAATGTTGCATTATTGTGACAAAGCTGCCAATTGTTGATTGTGTAGCTTATGTAATCAAAGGAATCATGAAATGGTTCCAATAAAAGTGTTGTACCATTAATAGTTCATAAAAAATAGAGAACATTGTCCTTCCAAGTCCTCCCTCGGTTGTAATACAATCGATCATTGAGTGATCAAGCCAACACATAACCAGAAGGACATATTATTTTTAGGAAGAATTCTGAGTAGGGACAAGGTTTACAACTGTATGGTAAATATGTCAATAATCTCACATCTCATGTTGATGGAAAATTTGTGAAAAACATTTATATAAGGATCCTCATTTAGTCAAGGTTTTCACATGGGAAAGATCAAGTTTTTCTACACAATATTCTCCAGTTTGTTTTTAATACATGGATTGAGATTGTCATGAGTTTAAGTATATTTATGGAAAAACAAATGATGAATAAATATATGGTATCACTGGGAAATTCAATGGTTTAACATTTCTTTGTTGGGATATATTCCAAGATTTGGATGCATTACCATCAATCTCTGCCGAGTACTAGAAACAAGATGAAATATTTTCTAAATAATGAACTATTGATAGCATACCAGATGAGCCTTATGAGTTATTCGTCAAGGAAGATGCCTAGGGAATTTCATGTTGTGCTACCATTTCTTAGTATAATGGCCTTGTGCCCATTATGAAGAAATAGTTTCTTCTATATAGAGACCATTCCAGTGATAGAACCCTTAAAGTGGCAGAGAAAGTTTAAGCTGAGGTTTTCTTCTACTTGCAGAAAACATTGTGTTATTATTTTATTACTCCCCAAATCTAATAGTATCACAATATAAGAATAAGTCTAATATCAAATAAATTCAAATGGTTTTTGGTTAATCTTGCAGTGTATGCATTACACTCATCAAAACGATTCCATATTTTTAGTTGACAACCTATGATAATAGACATCACTAAGATGTGATTTTATAAACAGAGGAGGTATATTGAGCAATGATGTTTCGATGTTAGGATTCATTTCATACCCTAGGTATACAATCCAATTTCATCATCATAAAAAGTTGTGGAATTTACCATAATTTTGCATCATTTGTTTAAGGTATGATGATTTCAGTGACAATATTGGAGAATACTCACCAAATTTTGACTTAACAAGTAATTACCAATCTATTAAGTTCCATGACCAATACAACTTTTGTCCTATTCAAATCCATTCAAATTTGTGACCTCCATAAGTAATACAAGAATCTAAAAAAATTAGATTGGCAATAGCTCTAGTTCTGATTACATAGAAAATGGTCCTATGTGAAGTGGTCAAATAAAATCCACCTCTATAGTTGAACATAAATGAGAATTGGTGATTTAACCTAAGCATCATGGAAGGGCATACCAATAGGGATGATTTCATGCTTTGATTGCTTCATATCGACCAAGGTAGTGATTTTACACTTTGATGAGCCAATAAATGACATAATCTAAGACATTAATCTTGTTTTTTGTATAAACACAATTATGGGACTTCCATTTTCCCATGGTTTGGACAATGTTGCAACAGTCTACAAAAGTCGTATCAATATATATCCCATCCTCTTAACAACAAGAGACTCATCAATTAGTGTATTCCATCTTATTAACTGTTGATACCAAGTGTTTCCTACACCTATTATTCCTTTTTGGTTAAGAGCACAACTAAATAAAAATAGCTTGGTTTCAATGGAAAACATAGTTTAATTTGAAATAGGATCTCTCTGGAGGGATTTACAGACTTAGTGAATTAATTCAATGGAAGATTCATTTGTAGGTATTATTCCACTCATCAAAATAGAGTTTGTGTTTCCCTCTAGTATGTTATGATGATAAATAGAGTAAAGAAATGATTTTGTGCATATAAAATAATGATTGAATGATAATCAATTTTCGTTGAGGATCATTTTCCATCCTGGCTGTGTTGATCCAAAGGAGGAAATGGTTTTTGGAAAAAAATTCTAGTCACCACTTCAATACGAATTTAGTGACAAAACCAATATCATCACCATGAATCTAGCATCATCATTAAGGTTGAAGAACCATTTCCAAGCTTGAAGGTTTCAAACAATCATCCTTCCATTTTAATTAGAGATCCCCGACCCTGAATATGAGATTTAAGTGTGTATACTTTGTGGAAACAATTAATAGAGTTGTCTTATGCACAAATAAGAGACATAAGTAAATGATAAATGATATGGGAGGACACACTAATCACTTTTAAACTGAGAATGTTGACACTTTGTTGACCAATCCAGAGGTGTTAGTTGTGTTTACACGAGCTATGTGGTTTCAATTTCTTCATCGTTTTCAAGGAGGAGAACCCTATGTAAATGTTGAGTTTTTTCAGTGTCTTGATGAAACTCAGGCCAATGTGTGATGTCTTAAAATCAATTTCATTGAATCATACCTTGTCAAATTCATTTTATTTCCTATGTATGGGGAAAGGTGGTCGGAAAATGTCATGATCCTTATCACTGAATTGAGAGAAAAGGGATGGGACTAGAATGTTTTCATATTTGGAAGAGTTCTAAGTATAAAACCACGTTCTAGGTTCCTACCTCCTTCTGATTTTCATGTTTTAAAAGGAAGAACCAGGGTGAGACTTCAATCTTGTCATGTTCTAATATGTGTATGAGTGTAGGTTTTCTTTCAAAGAATAAAATTATTTCCATCTTCCCTATGGTTTGAATGGCACATTGAAATAACTCATACATTGAGTTAAGGAATGGACATTTGAAGCTCAACATTTGAAATGATCCCTAAAATATCTGAGATTAATTTTATAAGGAACACAATTATCTACCAGCTCCACAAAGATCTTGGGAACTGGTTAGATACAGTATATGAGGCATCTCATTCCTCATTCTTTGATCCATGCATCCAAAATCACGTGGGAGATATGAGAACACCCTCAATTCGTATTTTGGATCAATTACAACTAGATTTCATTCTTCCGTGACTTGGAGTGTGATTTAGGAACTGATCAAACTCTTGTTCTGAGTGAATAAGATGGGGAAGATGGGAATAATGCTTTATGCATTTTCTAGTAGTTTTAGACTTAGTTTTTAATTTGTTTTATTATTCCTAAAATGACATGAGCCATTATTATATATATTGTAAGGAGAATAACTCCATAGGGTAGTTCAGATATACAATGTAAAAATAATTTGGATTTCTGCAATAAAGGATAGAGAGCCCAGACTTTGGAACACTTTGATGGTTATTTATTGAATACATGAGTTTCAATTTTTCAGTTTCTAGTGTCCTTTTAATAGATCCTAGCTCCCTTATCTGTATAGGGGGACCAATCTAGAGAACAAGAGCTATGGATCTATAAATGAATGTTATATTCACTTTATTGTACATAAATTAGTTTGTATTTCCTTATTTATTTTATCGTTCAAATTTTACTTTATTCTATTTTCTTTACAAGCTATGGTCATGTATGTATGGTAGAATTTAAGTTATAACCCAATATATGTTGGGTTGTTATATTATTTGCAGTGATAGTTGAAGTTGAGTTGGATCGACAATAGGTCGAAGTCGAGGTAGATTGACAGCAATTCAAAGGTCGAGGAAGTCGATCGGGTAAAGTCAAAGTCGAAGATATCGGCGACAAGTCAACCAATAATAGGTCGAAGTGCAGGCATGAGACAACCGAATAGAGACTGAATGAAGGTCAATTGGTATTCTACTGGTAAACCCGACTTGGATTTGACTTTAATAGAATCCTTGGATTTGTGGGATTTGTAGCCAATGATATGCATGGATCTGTAGCCATTTTGTGGGCGCCAATATTTAGGATTTTTCCTGTTGTAAAGCCTAAAAAAAGGCATGTTGTAAGGCTATAAAGGCTGTTGTTGTAAGTTGATCATAGAATTCACTTTTGCAGGTTAATGCATGTGTAAGTGTAGGTTGTTGGTCATTCATATGTAATTCGAATTGGCTACAGGGTTGTTCTTTCTTGTGCAAGAGGGTATGATGTCGATTGTGTCTTAGTTCTAGACCAATGTTAGACATGTAACCTTTTATTATAAATGAATAGGAAAAAAAGAGAGAATAATGCTCAAAGGAATGTTGATTTCCCCAGTTAATGGTTTCTAGGGTAAAATATTGGTGTTCTATGTGATTGCTTGTGTCATTTTCTTTATTGATTAAATTCTTCTTCTCTTATACTAGGATTAGTGCGGAAGTGTCTTGAATTTCTTGACATGTGGTATTAGAGCTTAGTTTTACCCTGGCAAGTGAGCTATCAGAGTGGTGTAATTATTTGGCGAGTAAATCATATCTTGATTTGCCAATCTTGAATCTGATAACTAAACCTTAGGTACACTAAGAGTCGTAAGTCATAAATTGTTTTAAAGATCACGGTAAATAATGGTGAGCTTTCCAGAATAGATATAGAAAGATTCAATGGCCATAATTTTGAGTTTGGAAGCTTAAATTGGAAGATCTTCTTGTAGATCGAGAGCAATAGAAAATGGTCTGTCAAGGTACCTAACCGACATGCATGTCGATGGAAGAATGGGAGAAACTCGAAAGAAAAGAAAGAAGTATGCTACAACTTTGTCTTGCAGATTCGGTGCTGCTAAATGTCTCGGGTGAATATTCGACCAAGAAACTGTGGGATAAGATGGGAATATTATACCAATCGAAATATCTGGTAAATAAGTTGTTTCTCACAACGAATTTGTATCTTCTGAGGATGAGTGATGGTATCTCAGTGACTGAGCATTTAAATGAATTTAAAATCATGTTAAGCTAATTATCATATGTGGATATAAATATCATTGACGAGGATAAATGTATCAAACTATTATGTTATTTTATAGACTCCTGGGATAGCTTAGTCGTGTCTATTTGGAGTGATACAACCACACTAGTGCTAGAGAAAGTGGATTCTTATCTACTGTCAGAAGAAATGAGAAGAAAGAACATGGACGGATTGACCAAATATGATCTGGTAGTGAGAGGTTGATTGGTAGACATAGATAAAGAAATATTCTCCAGTAGAAAGTTCAATTCGAAGGGAAGATCAAAATCCCCGATTCAGTCGCGCAAAGATGTTGGATTTGTGGTAAAGCTGGGAATTATAAAAAAGACTATAAGTAGAAGGGAACAAAAGGAAGTTTTGGATCCAATGAGAATCAGTTGACTGAGAGATAAACAACCTCATAGAAGGGAGGTGATGTGTACCTGGCATTGACCAGTACACAGTCGAATCAATATGTTTAGTTGATCAACTCAGGATCATCCTATCATATGACACCACATAAAGAATGGTTATGTGAATATGAACAATATGATGTGGGTGATGTTTTCTTGGGGGAAATATTGACAACCAAAATTTTCAGATGGGGAAGAGTCTAACTGACATTACAGGATGGGAGGAAAATAACCCTTTTAGGTGTTCTACACATTCCGGGTTTGGAAAGAAACTTGATATCTATCAACAAGATGAGTGATGCACATGTGCATACTCTGTTTCAAAAGGATTCGTGTAAGATGGTGAGAGGTGAGACAGTATTAATGAAAGGAGCTTAGATTGGTACCCTATACAAGATGTTAGGGAATGTCGACTCGAATGGATGCAACAACATCATTCCTCCTAAAATTTACTTGACTATGACTTGACTTGAGTTGATGTCGACACAACTCGACTCGAATCGATCTAAGTTGGTTCAAACCGACTCGAAAAGACATGATAAACTCAACCTGACTAGGTTATGGCAAGAGAGGATGACACACATTGGAGAAAAAGGACTTCAATCTATGTAAAGAAAAGGTATGGTAAAAGGTTTTCCTGAAATTGGTTTAGAAGTTGACTTTTGTGAACATTTCATATATAGAAAATAAAGTCGGGTGAGGTTCCCATTTGGAGCGACAAGGTAAAATGGGATTCTAGAACTAGTGCATAGTGATGTGTTTGGCCCAGTTACAATGCTTTCACTTGGTGAATCCTTATATTCTCACTAAAATATGCAATAGGTTTGTTATATTGACTTAATACTGCTCCAATTTCTACTCCACTAACATCACATCTTACCTGAAATGTCTTTCCAAAATCTGGTAAAACCAAAATTGGTTGTTCTGTGATCTTACCCCTCAATATCCTAAAGATTTTCTCAGCCTCTTCTGTCCACTTAAAATATTTATGTCTCTTCTTCACAATGTCTAATATTGGTGCACATATACCACTGAAATTTCTAATGAAATTCCTATAGAAACTTGATATTCCATGGAAACTCCTTACCTCAAATATGCTCCTTGGTGATGGCCAATCTCTGATAGCTTTCACCTTTTCTGGGTTCATCTTCAAATCATTGGAAGAGATCACAAAACCCAAATATATGAGTTTTGTCTTCAAAAAAGAACTTTTCTTTAAATTTATCAACAACTTCTCTTGTTTAAACCTCCTCATCACTAATTTCAAGTGTCTCAAGTGCTCCTCTTCATTTTTATTGAAGACTAGTATATCATCCAGATATACAATGAAAAATATACCCATGAAGTCCTTAAGTACTTGTAATGATCCCAAGTCATTATGCAAGGATCATCACTGTTTTGGTGTCTTTTCAAAACGTTTTCTGAGTGAGGTATTTCGTCAAACACTTTGCTGATCTACCTTTTAGATGTGTTTATATGTGTGTATGCAGCAAATAATAGAAAGAGATAATCATGGAACATACCTCAACCATATGAAATAAGATAGACAAGCCAAAACATCTCAATTCTTCTTTATTCATAAAATAGAGAAACCTGCTACAATGAAGATGCCGATCTGGAATGCTCAACAGATGGCCAAGAAGATAGACAATAGATAAGAGCTGCTACAAAATGCTCATGCTAATACAAAAGATGCCTCCAAAGGATGAATGAGAAATGAAGATCAATACAAGCAGATCTGAATGCCAAACTCTCCAGTTGAAGAATGCCACGCTCCAACAGAAGGCTGAAACCCTCAATAACTCGGCCCTGCTGCCAAAAGTGTCCAATCACCCTAATAAATATGCCAAATGATAGATCAGGTGATGGTAAGAACAACCCAGGTGACCGAATCTCCAAGATCCCTCTCAATCTCTGTAGATCTAAAATCCCCCACTGAATGGTGCACCCCACTGGGTGACCGAAACCCTAGATAATTCGGCCCTGCTGCAAAAAGTGTCAAATCACCCTAATAAATATGACAAATGTTAGATCGGGTGATTGTAAGAACAACCCAAGTGACTGAATCTATAAGATCCCTCTCAATCTCTGTAGATCTGAAATCCCCCACTAAATGGTGCGCCCCACTGGATGACTGAAACCCCAGATAATTCGACCCTGCTGAAGGAGGCCTCCAAATGCTTTGAAACTTTCCAGAAATATAGATCGGGACACTTCAAGTCACTAGGTAAAGTATCAGGGTCAGATCTAAAGTGTAACCCCTCCAAACGGACTAGATCTGGATCTCAAAAATGCCCTCCTTATCTTCAATTCGCCCCACTGCTCA
>SNQJ01S0024720.1:132683-151974 GCA_010110895.2 Picea sitchensis | reverse complement strand
TTTTTCCTAAATTTTTTTTTCTTGCTATTTCATTATAAAATCAAAGATAAAAATTTAATCAGTTTTAAATTCTAAAAAAAATGATCCTTTCAAAAGTCATTAGGTAGAGAGGGTCACTAATTTGGTGTTTGGCTTGAGAGTGATCATATATATATATATGGGGTGACATATAATTGACTTATATATTATAATAATAATCTAATTTAATTGCTAAAGTTTATGGAGATATGTATACCCTATTTCTTTAGATTTTATCACGTGACTTTGTAAAAAGAATTACATGTTCTTAATCATTAGACCCGCTCAAATTATACATTATTGACACACATATAGTTGACCTCTCTCTTTCTCTCTATATATTTTGTCAACCTATATATATATATAACTAACATTTTAGATGTGGTTAAATATAAGTAGATATAGAAAAAGTTTAAAAGTTCATATTTATTTTCTAAGTATAGAAATTTTGATTAATTTATTCATTTTTAAAATGCAAATTATAAATATTTTGTTATAGTTTATTTAAATACTTAAATTTAAAATATTTAATATAATTTTTTTAAAAATATTTATTTTTAATTAAAAAAAATGATCTTATAAAAATATGTATATATTGTACAAATTGTTTTGAGAAAAGGTAGAAATTGGAGAATTGTTTTTGACAAAAAAAAATAGTAAAATGTAACCCTAAATTTTTTCTTCATTGGATATTGATCCAAAAATGATCTAGAGAAGTCTAAGGATAACTCTGAATTCACAGAAGCACCTTAGGAAGCTCAGAATGGTCTCAAGAAACTCAGAATGGCCTCAGTAGACACCTCAGAAAGCTCAAAATGGCCTCAGCAGACACCTTGGGAAGCTCAAAATGGTCTGAGTAGACAGAGAAAGGGAACAAATTCAAAGTCCTCAAAACTCAGTGAAATTGGCATCATCGCGAAGAGCACATCGCAATATTTCTAATGGTGTAAACAGTTTGCCAAACTAAGTCCGGATGAAGAAAATATGGCCAACGAAAGTTTTGTCAACCAAGTCAAAGTCAACTAAGACACATCAACATCCATACTACTGACGTCAACAACTGACTAGACAAGGTGACGTCAACATGAAATATCGATGATGTCACCATGCCATGTGGCAGCCCCACAGGATTGCACATGTCATGTTGATTGGGCATTTTTGGGCGCCAATTGGTCTAGTAAAAGTCTACCACATGGCACCGTCCAAGGGCTGCCACATGGCCCAGTATCAGACTGAGACTTGGCCACCTCCGAACACGACACATGGATCTTTATGGAAATCGATAGAGCAGGTGACGTCAGCGCCACATGGCAGATGACTGGGTCAAACGAGATAACTAGAGGGAAACACATGGGCCAACCAGAGGGCGCCACATGGCACCCATAGCTTTCCCAATGATAGCTAGGAAACTGGCAAAGGAAAAAAAATCTGGCCACTGGATCCGACCACCAACATGACTGTTTATATATATATATATATATATATATATGCAGATAAGAAACAATGACGGCGGGTACAACCTACCAACACCAAGTCCGACGGGCCCTACCACATTTAAACCTTTATTACAACCATATAAAAAAGTAGGCCAGGTGGGGATTTGACCCCCGAACCTCTCGGGGTGCTAAATCTTAACGATTTCCAAAGTTACCAACCGAGCTATCGGTCCTTTCTGCTATTTCCATCGCCAAAAAATTATTTAATTTTTCTTTTTGCTGGTGCTGAGGGGGGTCGCAACAGTACGACTAGAAACAAATTTCAATTCAAAAGACATGTAATTAATTGTAGGTTGCAGGCATGGAAACCGAGACAAATTTCCCAAAGGACCTAGGAGTGACAGAGTCATTTTGAGGCATGGAGACAGTCATTTTTGGGTAATTCGATGCCACAAATTCAGTGGTGTTGTTTATTTTCTGATCTGAGCAAATCTTTTGCAACTTAACTCCATAATGAGGTATACTTATGTATTTTTCCAAATTCTTTTGTTGAATTAATAAAAAGGCCTACCCATTTGAGAGCAGGACCTGGAGACGTAGTCCATCAAGGACGAACTCCGTTATCAAGTTTTTTTTTTTCAGATCTGATGCTTATGTTTCTTTATCATTGATATTTCCTTCTTTATGGTGCATTTCAGTTCATGCTCATTTAATACAATTCTTTAATAAGTCACATTGATGAAAAGATCTTGGATCATGTTGGTATCATAGCAATCATCTTTGACTTGAATTGTTGAGTGTGAATGCTTATTAGGGTCAAGCATAAACAGGGTGAAGGAACTCTTAATACTTTCAACCCTGAGATTGGTCGTGCATCCCGAAGGAAGAAAATGGATGAAGAGGACAAGCGTGATGAACAGGAGAAAAACTTTCACATGGTCTTCTATCGCATGTCAGATATGGTCGAGAAAATGTATGGAGATTACGAGAAGAGAATGGAAAAGAAAGGGAAGAAAAATTAAGCATCAATGGATGAAAATGATTCAATGAATCAAGGGGTTGGAGGAGACACTCCTGAGCCTCCATCTTCACCATCGAGTTCTATCTCTTCTTCCTCTAATCATTCTCATCGTTCTCATCATTCTAGCCATAAACTTCTTTTAAGAAACCATTATTAAATCTTGATGTAAAATTTTCTTTACCTATGTTTAATGGAGATGTTAATCCTGAGAAGATAGATAATTGGATTCGACAGGTTGAAGTATATTGTCCTGTTCAACAGATTGATGAAGAGGAAGTTAAAGTGTAATTGGCCTCTCTTCAGTTGGAAGGCACTGCTCTCGTATGGTGGGAGAAAAAACTTCACAAAAAAAGTAAGTGTGGTAACCTTCTTTCCTCATGGTCGGAATTTAAATCAACAATAAGGAAGCAATTTTATCCATTGAGTTATTTACATAAAGAAATGATGGAATGACAAACTTTAAGACAATGTAAAGGTCAAACTATACAAAGTTTCATGGAAGAATTTAGGAAGAAATCTCTTGCATTAAACATTCCTTTAGATTCTTATGAAACTTTAATGAAGTATATTGTCGCACTTCACAGTTATATTCGTCATACTTTACTACTGTTTAACCCCACTATTCTTGACGAAGTTTGTGTGCAAGACACTCACCTTGAGAACAGGGGAAAGCATGTTCAATAAGATCCCATAAAGAAACCTTCCAATTTCCCATATAAGCAGTTTAAAATTTTTAAGAGAAAGGACAAAAAGACTGCCATTGTAAAGAGGGAAGAAGGAAAGCCATCTTGCACTCATTGCAGTAAGAATGATCATGATGATGAACATTGTTGGAAGTTACATCGAGAGAAAAGACCGAAATAGTTTGGAGAAAGGGGAATACAAAGAACGTTGTTACAGTGCAACAAGATCTCGGTTCTGATTCAAGAAACATGGAAAAGATCAAAACGGTTGTAGTACAAGGTAAAGGTTCCCTTCATGCTAGTTCAAATTCCAATAATGAATCTCATGATGATGAATGAAAGAGGAATGGATTATTTCACATAAGAGTTGTATCTAAGCACACTAAGATAGATACATTATTTGATCTAGGTTCCCAAGTAAACTTGATATCTAAAGCATTTGTCAAAAACATGGGTCTTGAAACTAAACCACATCCAAAGCCTTATCCTCTTGGTTGGGTATGTGATAAATAAAAACTCAATGTCACCAAGAAATGTAGGGTTAGATTTGTTATTGCTTCAAAGTTGATTGATGAAGTGGATTTGAATGTTGTATCACTTGATGTATGTGGCATAGTTCTAGGGAGTCCTTATCTTTATGATAGAAAAGCAGTCTTCTTTCATCATGAGAACAAATATCACCTTACTAAAGGGGGAGTGGAATATATTGTTAGAGCCCACAACATGAGGGTAAACACAACACTTGTTAGTGTTGGACAAATGAAGAGACTCATAAACACTAATAAGAGATATGTACTCATGTTCATAAGGGAAAAGGATGTTGGAACATCTGACGCCTTCCAAGGATGTGATCATTCTCATAAGAAATAATTAATTGATATTGTTTCTAAGTATGATGACATCTTTTAGGAACTAGACAGATTACCTCCTAAGAGGGAAATCCAACATGAAATACATCTTCAACAAGATTCTCCTCTTCCTAATGTGGGCATGTACATGATGTCAGTTGTAGAGATGTCAGAGATCAAAAAGTAGGTACAAGACTTATTGGATCAAGGGGTCATCAGTCCCAATTCATCTCCTTTTGGTTCTTCGATTGTGATAGTACCAAAGAAGGATGGAACATGGCAAATGTGTATCGAGCCTTAAACAAAATCACGATGAAAATTTGATACCCTCTTCCTCGAATAGATGATTTACTTGATCAATTAAAGAATGTTGTTTATTTCACTAAGTTGGATTTGTGTAGTGGATACCATCAGATCAGGGTTGTAGAACAAGATGCATGGAAAACTGCCTTTAAAACCAAACAAGGATTGTTTGAGTGGTTAGTTATGTCATTTAGGCTTTGTAATGCTCCAACAACCTTTATGTGTGTGATGAATGATGTATTCGGGCCATTTCTAGATGATTTTGTAATTGTATATTTATATGACATTCTTATATTTAGTGGCACTTGGGATGAACATGTAAGGCATGTAAAGAAAGTATTGGATACTTTGCAAAGAGAAAAGTTGCATGTAAAATTTTCCAAATGTGAATTTGACAAGATTGCGCTAGTGAATTTGAATTTTACATTTAATTTAATTTAATTTACTGCTTGAAAATATTAATTTACTTTATTGCTTACAAATATTTATTTTAAAGAGAAGGTATTGAGAAAGGTTTTCAAATTTTTTTCTAAGCAAACCCTTGCAAAAAATCCGCTTATTGATACCCTAATTAGGGGGCCTAACCCTAGACCTCTTGCATTATAACCACAACACTTATCTACTTGAGCTAAAGGTTTCCAAATCTTTATTTTAAAGTAGTTTATTAAACACTATAAGATGACATGATTATCTATTACAGTCAGGTGTAATATGAATGGATCGGTTTGAGCATTTCTTGGTACTTACAAACATGAAGTGTGAAGTTATAATTGAACCCATATCTTGATTAACTCAAAATCAAAATCAACCTATCTATTTTTCCAATATGAAATATTAAAAAAAAACTTTAAAATCTCTAAACTAAAAAATAAAGCTTTAGAAAATGACAGGGATATTGTCCATGTAGATTTGGACTTGTTTTTATCAATCTATGTGAAAGAAAAGGTAATACACAAGTAGGCTTGGTTATGATTACTACATTGGAAACTGGTTTATATTTCCTCATCCCTGCCTGTGTGAGCATTAATCTTTACATCGCCATATAAATATCAAGTTCCCTATTGTTAATGCTAATGTAATTCACTTCAACTAAAGTGAATTAGAAAAGTTTGTGAAATGTAGGAGAGATTGATGGTTGAATAGTGGAATTTTTAACACACTCAAATATTTTTTTAGTTTTGTTAATTCTACCTCATAACTTGTATGATTATATTTCATAGTGAACCAGGGAAGATCTTGATTCCTTCCATACTAAAATCACTAATGTTTTTTTTTCCTTTCTCTATAGAGATCAAGTGATATCATCTATGATGGAATTTATCCTATGACTGAAAATAGTGGACAGAATTGCATCACCACCTAGGGATATAGAACTTGATGTGCAATATCAAGAGCATCTTGAAAAAGAAGTAAACAAGAAAAGAAGACAATATGACTAGATACAAAGGAGGGAAACATTGAAAGCTCAAGAATGCTAAAAAATTCTCAATTCTAAGCTTGTTGTCAAAGATTCAAGAAGGTCCAAGATTTATAATTATAGAAATGTATTAAATAATGGTAAAGTCTTGTCTCATAGAATGAATATGTGTTCCTCATTTGAAAGGAGTCAAAATACCATATGTTCATGATGACAAAAAAGATGGAATACATAGTATTCAAAATGAAAAACGTAACAATGTCAAAAGGTTGAAGCACATAGATCAGACCGAAGCCATGGATCACAGATTCATAATGGAATCTCTAGAAACTTTGAAAATTATATTGAAAGATCTATTGGGACTGCAAATCTTGGTGATTCTATAGCTCAAAGGAACAATCCTTTGAACGTAGTGGCAATGCAGAGGGTAGAAACACATTAGATGGAGTTACTGGCATATATCTCTATGTTAGAGGCTTTATATTCTCAAAATCAGTGTTCTTTAAGTTGGGAATGTCATTGTTTGTTGACCAGCCTCTATCTTGAATTACAAATTACTAGTGATGAAAACACGAAGGAGTTGAAAAGGCTCACTTCTCAATCCTAATGTCAGATTTTTTATCTTGTAAAAAGGCATTTTATGAATAGACCAAAGACAGGGAGCCAAAACATTATTAGGGCTTCATTCAAAGAAATTGGCCTTTTGAACTAATAATAATTAACCTAAGTGCATTATTATGAACATTCCAAATGTTTATACTTGTTTTGTATTCCTGCCATCAAGTAATCATACTCATGAAGGGAAAAAATGTACATAAATTCATGTTTGTTGAATATCCACTATTGTATTTAGGAATTTGTCTTTGATACTATTTGTTCCTTTTCCTGGCTTGGTCTTCATTGTTGTTCTCCGAATGATATATTATCAGTGCCTTTAAATATAATTTTTTTGTTTGGCTCTTTATTTTTCATGACTTCGAAAGGTCGATGGTCCAATGGAATTCCTCACTAATAACTCAAAGAGTGGAGTGGAGATGCACCTTTTCAAGATAAAATTTGACAATGACTTTAATTATATGAAGAAAATTGATTTGGAAATCAAACCTAAACAAGGGTAAAAGTATACGCAATGTTTAGGACCTTGATTAGGTTTTGATTGAATTGCATGGAACCAAGGATGAATTTATATTAGCATAAAAAGCTGATTGGAATGTTGTTTAAGGAAAAATGTTTCATTCTAAAAATAAATTCAAATTTATAATAATTAGTGAACCTTTAATATTGATAATAAAGGAAATATAAAATATGCACGAAGCGTCTAATTTCATTTAGACAAGAAAGAACCCTATCAACCATAGCCTGGGTCTCTTTGGTGCACATTCCTAATTATTTTTCTAATTCTATTTTTCATCCCGTGAAGTATTCTCACCGCAAAAAAATTTAAACTTAGTATGAATTCCTCTTCCCAGTCATTGGATACCTGGTTTGCTTCCATTGAGAGGCTTCTTTTCTACAATCACTACTTCAAGTGTTCTAGTTTTACTATGGGGCGAGACGGAATCACTACTTCAAGTGTTCTAGTTTTACTATGGGGCGAGACAGAATCACTACTTCAAGTGTTCTAGTTTTACTATGGGGCGAGACAGGTAAGTCATAGATATACAAATTATTTTCCTTATTATCATAAATAACTTTGAAGATCCTTGTACTAAAAAATTTAGGTAAGCTAAATGCATTTGAAGTCCAATCTTTCTACTACAAGGTTATTGGGAGAATTTAAGAGTAAATTTACAGTTGTTATATATATATATATATATATATATATATATATATAAATTACAATGTAATGACATATTACAATGTAATATTATATTATGACATATTACATTGTAATATGTGATGATATATTACATTGTAAAATGTGATGTCATATTAGCTTTAACAATCAATTGATTTTCTTGATTCATCATTAGCTTTATTGTGGTAGCTGAGACTTGACAGCATCCAAGATTTTTTTAGGGTTTTTGAATGTAATTTCTATCTAAGTTGATTGATTCGAGATGCATATTTAAATTTATACAGAAATTTCTTTAGTTTATTACAATATTGTCTACATCTCATGCAATTGAAAGATTGGTATTGTAGAGTTTTTACAAAAATCCCATTGTAGCTAAATTTTTATATCCATTCAAATTATAAAGAGGAATTTAATATACTAATGAAGGAACCTTACATCTTTAACTTGTTTATGGAATCGACATTTCTCTTAGGCATATAAAAAAATTGTATGTTTTATAATGGACACGATGTTTCCATAAATATTTTAAAGGTCTACTTACCTTGTATTTTTGGAGTCACCTATAAAACATATTGGGATAGATCCCACTAATCTATGGTCTATGAATATAAAATCTATAAAAAATAGAATTTGTACTAAATGATATACCATAATATGGGACCATGTACTTGATCCAAAAAACCTGAAATGTGACATTAATGAAGTTATCGATTGAATATCAAATATGGTGCAAATAAGGCTGCAAAAATTACCTTGATTATACCCTAGGAAGGAAGAAATAGTACCATATTTTACCAAAAAAACCTTTTATACAATGAATCCACATTAGGATAGCACACGCCTTAATTGAAGATATCAACCCTATAGAAAGAAATGTTTGTTGCAAATTGAACAAGAAAATAGTGTTGGATTTGAAAGATGGTTTAAAACCTAAGGGAAGAGATGATCTACAACCTTACTTCTGAAATGTTTAGGGAAATTCTATTAGCCAAAAATATCCATATCAACTACTAGAAAAAATCAGATCTGACTCTAGTTTTGTAGCCCTTGGAGAAATGCCACTTGCCAAAAACAATTGTTGAAAAAAATCATATTTATAAATCCTAGTTGGGAAGCCCTTAGGGTAATGACACTAGCCAAAAATCCTTTTATTATCTACTAAAAAAAAAAGATATGGAAACTCTAATTCCATGGACCTTAGGGAAATGATAGTAGCAAAAAATCTCTACATCCTCTACACAGTGCACACAAATATGGAAGGTGTACAAGGTTCTAGGATGATACAATATTGAAGAACCATTTTGAGGGTGAAATATACTAAGCATCATAGTAAATGAACAATAAAGCAGTTCTAGAAAAACACCAAGTAACAACATGGAGGTCATGCAATAAATGAAGAATATTAGGGATCTGTCCAAGGAAATACCTAAAATAAAACAATAAGGAAACCGTAATATTGGGTACTTCAATCCTGTGCCAAAATTCTCCAAAACGTGCATAAAACGGGGTCAAAAAAAGCCCTAAATTAGGTGTTCTTTTCCAACAAATTATAACAAAAAAAAAATCCATAATACTCAAGTTAGGTTTCTTCCACATAAGTATGAAACTTAGAAGATACTAGCATGGAAAACAAATAAATACCCTAAATAGAAGCACAATGAGTAGGAGCCTGAGGTTCTTAGTGCTTTGAGACCATGTTGAGATCACGAGAGAAAGCAAGGATTGAATGGAACCACCGATAAACCATGCAATAAATGTGATAAAAAGACACTTGATAAAGAGTGAGTAAGTACACTAGAACCATAGTTTCATGAGAGTAAGATACCATAATATCTCTTTAGAGAGATAACCAAGCACAAAAATTACACCTAGGCAATATGGGGGAGAAATATTATATAGTGTACATGATGATAAACACTTGTAGAGAAGGTAATATCTCACTATGATGATTTAAAAATGATACTTGAGTGTGTATTTATCCACGCCTCAAGAAGAGGGGTGCCCTCTCTAAGAGGGGTTATGGGCTTGTTACCTCCCAAATTATACTTGACGATAAAAGCATTAATCCATAAGAAACAACCTGAGAGGGAACTAATAGGATGATCAACACTATCACCTAAGAAAACTATCCTCTTCACTTTAGGCTAGCTCTCTTATAGCTCAAGGGGTGTATGCCTAGTGGGATTACTAAATCTAAGTAATGAGGCACAAGGTAAAGTGAGAGTGACTTTAGTAAAACTATGTTTTTGGTACTTTTTAGGATATAAAAGAGGTGATATAAGCGATTAGAGATTAATGTCAAATCCAACAAGTTAAATGGATTCTAGATGAATCAAAGGGTGCTTATGGGGTCAAGAAGAAAACCCCTCTTCAAAATTGGTCTATTTTTTCTAATGATTAAGATGAGGAGACTAGAGCCAAAGGAAAAAATAATATCTTATCTAATCAAGATAAGCAATGAATACCAAGGCCCTAAAGGAAGGAGTCCTCAAGGGAACACCTTCACCAACAATATTGACTATAGCTTGATAAATGTACTAATACCCTACTAGGGTTCCTAGATGGATAGACAAAGAAAGGAATCAAATAATTATGAAACTAACAAAGGAAGAAGGAGATGATACAATACATCAATAGATCAGATATCTTTCCACAAGTTACATTTAGCCATTCATTGGCCTAGAAACAATAAAAAAACAAAATCGACTATGCAATATTTGTAGACAATGGGTGAGATCACAACCAGTCACTTTGATACCATGTTGGGGAATGGGTGTAACCTAATACAAAACAAATAAATAGAATTGGAGATAGTTGAAGAGGAATAACCTTCAAAACAATAGGTGGTGTCTAAAGACATTGATCGTTATAACACTTAAGAGTGCATTGTGATCATAACATCACAATGCATATTGAACAAGCACACCATGTTCAACATTCACATATAACACACTTGATAATGACCCATTGAGTCTGTTATTTATAGCATCAAGATCTAACTAGCTTCCTTAAAATTTTGAAGATCTTGTTCACGTATAATCGTCAGTGGTTATAGTTGACTTCGTCAAATCCACATTCTCTAGTCGGATTGACAAGGATGCTCGACCATACCATCCATGTTTCCAACTCGTAGTCGATTGGTTGGATATTTAATTTACTGATCGACTATCTCCGATTGTTGGTCGACTATCTGATCAACAGGCTTGTCGGCTACTCAACCAATTGATGTAGATACTAGTCGATATCCTAGTCGATTGTTTTCATATGTTTTTCGACGACCCAAGTAACTAATTCCAAGATAAGTGTGACGAACCATCAAAACATGAGGTTCGAACAAAGGTATCTCTATTTTGTTTGTTTTTTGTAAGAATAAAATTCATTAGTTTGATGATTGTTGACACCCTAGTTTGTGATCTTTTTTTGGTATGAGAGAGCACCTAGTAACTACCTACTAAAAGAATAAATATATTAACAAAAAGGATAACACAAACAAAGAGAGAGTGACAAGAAAACTATGCAATAACAAATTTTTCTAGCACTACAATTTGAAAGGACATTGGGAAGCCAAGTGTCGGAGGTTTCATTCAAAAATTCATTCTAGTAACCACAAATCCAAATTAAAACCTTTGAGAGTGAATAGTAAGAGGAAGGAAAAATAACCAACAATTATCCATGTACCTATAGTAGTCAAAGATGTTAAGATGTTATCTCCACCAATGAGATGGATGACAAGTTTATGCCAACTTCAAAGCTAGTACCTATGTAGTTATTATCTTTCATATTGTATTAGAAGCACCCCTTCTTGGAGACTTGTTGAATATTTATTCAAACAAATGACTCAGTATGGTTCTCTAAGACTCCATCATATCCAAGAGATGATGTTGATTTTTGGTAGTAAAGGAGGCATGCATGTAGCTATAGAAGAAGAGTAAGATAGAGAATTGAGTGGAAATTTTTTGGGAGCAAGAACCTATGAATATGGAGGTGTGATATTAAATGGATTTGGATAATCCCTTATTTTAAACTATGCAATAAAAATTTAATTTGGCCAAGTTCGAAAAAAAGGTCCAATATCCAAATCCATAAGAAGTTTAAATGAATCATCTTGATGGTTATCCTTTTAAGGTAGCTATATTAAAATAATGTTGTTGGAGTTATCAAGGATGGAGAGGAAAGAGATATGCAAAGAAAATGGAACTTGTGAAGAGGAAGGGCACTAGAAAAATAATGAAGGACTCGGGAAGAAGAAAGTTGCTCAAAGGTAAGAGGAAGAATAAAGTTGATTATATCCTTGAAGTAAAAATGTTGTCCTTGAGCCAAAACAATTTGCAAGAAATTTCCATTGACTAATAATGCAACAAATGTCTATTGAGAGTGCATACCTCACCCTTTTTAACAATTTAATGAGCAAAATAAAACCCCCATTAAATGTTAGCTTTCCCATGTGGTTTATTAAGATAAAAATATGTATCTATTGTGGGTTTTATGTTGTGTAATTGCTTCAATTCCATGGCTTGGTACGTATAACTAGTTTTGGTGTGAATTTTATGCATACACCACATGATACAACACTTGCAATCAACTATTTTTTTAACTTAAAATAGAATTCCCCAATTAAATTCCAAGTTGGTAATGAAACACGTTAATTTTTTATTTGTTTGAATTGTGTAGGGAATCAACCACCCAATTTCTAGTTTTTGTAACCATTTGGTTGATGTGATCACTAATATTGCATATAAGACATTGTGGTGTCATTTATCCTTTAATTAATTTGTTTATTTCCATTATTTGTTTGATTGGGTAGTTGATCTGTAAAATTTCATGGATATTCCACTGGAACAGTTCATCACAACAGATTTTATAAATAAAACTGAAATCTACACTATGAAGGTTAAATTCCTTTAGATTCCAAATTCTTTAGTTACTGATTTTTTTATTATGCATGAAATAGATCAAATGCAGAAAATAGAGAAAAATAAAATAAAATCACATACCATCCAAAAAATAACACAAATATTTTCTCTAGGAAACCCTTACAAGAAAAATCCCAACTAGAAGGAGAGGCTACTCTGCTCTCTTTTATCTAGTATGGAAATAATGCAAGTACAAAGGAGAAATAACTCTCTATGGAGTTACTTGAGTCCTGTGGCTTGTTAGGATGCTAAAGAAAATTAACCCCCTCTTTTTTTCTCTCTATTTTCCCAATCCCAATTGTTCTACTCTGCTATGGAACAAAATACAATAACATAGAATTGAACCCCTTCTCCTCCTAGCTGCCTGGTATTTAACATAGCCCGATACTCATCTAGGGTTATGTTTTTGACTTCATCAACATTAAATTTTGATAAAGTTTTTGACCTTCTATTCTTCATGAAATTCCTCACGTGGCTAGCCCCATATGCAGGAGTGACAAGGCATGACGTGGAATTCTCACGTACCGTGGTGGTTAACATAATAAGTCAACTTGCGAGAGGCATAACTTTTTCATATAAGCTCTGATTGATGCAATTTTTTCATTGTTGGAAAGGTCGCAATGTGTAGAATAGGTTCATAGGATATAATCTATGCTAGGAAATATTTAACCCAAAATAATGATGTTTGCTACCTCAAAATGGCTTAAGAAGTTTTTGGACCCCATTTTTCCAAATTGAGACCTCACACTAAAATTACCATGCAAGATGATTCCTCCAATTTCTTCCACTCTAAAATAATCAAGATAGATGAAAAATAATATAATCATCCAATCTAGATCATACCTCCCCATTTAGGCATGTTTTTGGTTTCCAAAATATTTACTGAATGAGGTGATGAAATCGTTCCTCTACCTTCTCCCTAGAGTACCACTTTGTTTTTCCTAGATTTTTTCCTTTCAACACAATATACCAAAGGTAATTTTCCCCATGTCTTGTAGTTGTAGACCTCTTCTGCAAAAATGTGTCCTCTTATAAATCTCTTCTATGGAAGGTGGGACCTTCTCCTCCTCTTGATCCAACATGGAAGGATCATAGAGATTGAGATTCTCCACATTCATTACTAAGTAAATTTTCATGTATGGGGGTAGACTAAGTCTGTAGGTGTTATCTCTCACATTTTTTGATACCTCAAAAGGGCCATACCAAATATCCTTTATCTTCTTATTGGGACCATGTAGTCTTTCCTTATTTAGATGTACGCCATAATCTATCTCCCACTCTAAATGTTCTCTTTGTTCTATGTTGGTCATTTCTATCCTTTTAATTTTCCTATGACTTGTTCAACATCTCCTATACTTTCAAATGGATCTACCTGATCTTTTGAACATTTTTTTCTTATTTTAATGCATCTGTTGTAAGGCCCTCCCTCATCCCTCCTTGATGTCCATATACAACATCTAAGGGTGAAGGTGGAAAATACCCAAATCAAGTTTCAAAAAGGTGAATTACCAATAGAAATGTAGATTGATCTTTTATAAGAGTGTTGTATATATACCAGGTTTTCATTCTAGGTCTTCAGATGCTTCTAATTGTAACCCCTCCAAAGTTGCACCAAAGTCCTATTGACTACTTTGTCTTCCCATCTGTTTGTGGATGGAATGTTGTAGAACTCTTGAGCTTAGTGTCCATCTTCTCCCATTATGTAGTCTAGAAGGAACTAAGAAATATGTTGTCCCTATCTGAGATGATTCTCCTTGGTATCCAAAAGTGCACCTAGACCTGTTAAAAGAACAAGTTTGTTGCTTCCTATCCCTTGATGGCCTTTTTACAAGGCATGAGAATTCACATTTTGTTTAACCTTTCAAATACCACAAATAAATAGTCATGTCTTTTCCATGTGGTTGGTAAACCACCCACAAAATCAATGGAAATGATTTCCCAAGGTCTAGTAAGTACCACTAATGGATGGCATAGACCTTGATTCCTATTACCCAGTTTGTTGGTACGATAAATTATACATTCCCTAAATACAGTGCTACAACTTCTTTCATTCTAGGTCAGTACATGTACATATGTAAGTTCTTCCCAACACCAAAATGTCTTGCAACCTTAGAGGTGCAAGCCACTCTGATAAGTTGCAATCGTTCACCTTTAGGAACACAAAGCTTGTCGATCTTATAGAGTAGACCCTTCTAGAAATGATATTCAACCTTACTGTTACCTTCTTCTATATGAATTTGGATTCATAGTTGTTGGAACACCTCCTTGAAGTCCTCATCTTTTATGTATGTTTCTTTATATGCATCATGGATAAAATGTTCCATCTACATCGGAGTTCCCAAAGTTGCAATCTTGGATGTGGGTGCTCATGAAAGTATTTCTACCAATTTTTTTGTGCTAACTTTCTTATAATTTATGAACAATTGAAATTGTTGTAAGAACCCCATCCATTTGTAGTGCCTGGTTTGTTTTAAATTACTCTAGACCTGCAAATACTGGAGAAGTTAGTGATCTAGGTGGATGTTGGTCTCCTTTCCCATTAGATAGTGCTTCGAGTTTTTGACATATTTTACCAAGACATAGATCTCCATGTCATATGTAGGGTATTTGAGGACCACAACATGAAATACTTCAGAATGATAGCAGATAGGCCTTCCTCCTGCCATTAGGACTACTCCCATGGCATACCCATTTGCATCTATCTCCAATTCAAAGGGATTTTGCAAGTTTGGTAGCATGAGCATTGGTTCTTGATTGATATTTATTTTCATCTCATCAAAGGCCTTTTATTGATTCTTTCCCCACTGGAAAATCTTACTACCCATTGTTATTGTGTGGAGTGGTTCAACTACTACTAAAAATGAAGCTATGAAGTTCTACAAGTACTTTTCTCCCCCAACAATGATCCTAACTTCTATGTAATTTGTAGTAACTAGTCATTTCATGACGACATCCATCTTGGTAGGATCTATATTGAGCTTTCTGCCACTGATCACATACCCCAAATACACCAAATACTGCTGAGAAAAATTAAATTTATTGAGATTGGCTAATATATGGTTCTTCTTCAGGGTCTCTAACACCTACATAAGATACGAAATGTTCTCCTCCTAGGTATGCACTATAAACCAATATATCATCCAGATATAAAATAACAAATGAATCTAGATAAGGGTGTAAAAAATCATTCATTAATTTGATAAATGTAGTTGGTGCATTGCATAAACCGAATGGCATAACCAATCACTCGTACAAACCTTGAATTGTATTGAAGGTAGTATTCTAGGTATCTTCTTCTTTGACTCGTACCTGGTGATATCCTAATTTCAAATCCAACTTAGTCAAGTACTTGGCATGTTGCACCTAGTCCAATAGATAATTGATCCTGGGCATAGGGTACCAATTCTTCAGTGTAATCTTGTTCAATGCCATGTAATTGATACACATTCTCCAAGTCCCATCCATATCGGGCACAATTATGATGGGTGACACATAGGGTGAGGTACTTGGTCAAATCACACCCTGCTCCAACAACTATTGCAATTTCTTCTTTAATTAATTATATTCTAGAACTATCTATACATCCCAATATTCAGTAATGGGCATTTTGGAAATATCTTTATTTCATGTTCCATATCCCTCTTGGGTGGTATCCCTTTAGGATCCTGGAACACTCCTTTGTATGCATGTAACATCTCCTCCAAATGATATTTTTTCTCTTTAGTACACCCCTCTAGGGATTCCTTTACTCTTATCGAATAATCATCATATTGATTTTCTCTTAATAAAAGTGAAACATATTTCTTACTAGAATTGAACAAATTCTTATCTTTATTGGCACTTACAAGTGAAATTTTTTATTTTCCTTTGTGTGCATTGATGATGAAGTATTTCCCATCCTTGAGGAGGAGGTACTTGTTGTATCTCCACATGAACATATCATCCCTCATATACATGTAGGGGCTTCCAAACACTACTTTGCATACATCTAGTGGTACTACATCCAATTCTACTTCATCTATAAAATCAACACTTATAGAAAATGTTGCACTACCTTGTTACATTGATCTCTCCATCCTTGTTTACCCAAAAAAATGGATAGTGGATAGGATTATCATGAACCTCCAATCCAAGTTTTTTGACCATATTTGTTGCTATGAAATTATTTTGTTAACCGGAGCCGAACAAAGCATATATCTTGGTCTTATTGACCTGAATCCTGATGTGGAAGAGCTTGGTCACCTCCTTCCCTTCCTGGTGATGAAGGATACTAATATTCACCTCCTTCTGCACGGATTTTAAAACAATATTTTCATCCACATCAAATATACTTTCAACTTTATTGCTTGAATATATGGCTAGAAGGTTCTTTTTCTTTCTTTCCTTCTTGCAATTCTTTGGGTTCATCTTTGGATGTAGTTTCCATCACTTTTCCTTGGTGTGACTATCAATATTGCAATGGTTACTAGGATACTTGCACTTATGTGCAATGGCTGTCATATTATTATCATTTTCCCCATTCCACTTATTCTTCCCTTCCTTCGAAGCTTCCAGATGCTTTTTCTGCTTGGAACTTCTTAGTTTCCCTTTCTTTTAGCCTATGTTTTCCAGGTACTATGATTTTACACATGCCTCATCCACTATCCTTGGCTTGAAGAGAATCACCTGAGTTAGTAGATGATATAGGAGCATCTATCCACGTTAGCTAGCCAACCAGCCAGCCACATCAATGCGGGCATTCAAAGGTGAAGAGAGGCCCAACCCTCGTCTTCCATTTTGAATTTGAATGTAATTTAATGTTTAGGTTGTTGAGCCATCAAGCCGTGATTTGCACATGCGTAGAGTAGATAGGCCTTTAATTATTTGAAGGCTGAGATATAGATCTAATTTGCGGACTAGACAACCCACTCAATGCCATTGAATAGGGTAGGTAGATTGGAGGGAAGAGCTTGAAGAGCCCCCTCTTGTAAAAGATCAATTTGGATCTCATTTTAGTAGTAGTTGTGAGAGTTGTAAGAGAAGAGAGCAGAAGAGAAAGAGTCGAGACTCTATTGAAGTCTGAGCTCAGGGACACCTTTGTAAAGAAGCATTTACATTAATATAAAACAGAAGCAGTTTTTCCTGCATAATTTATGTGTTGTGTGAATGCTTTTGTGTGTTCTGTCTATGTTGTAGGTTTGCATTTGCAGGGAGTTGGTTGATTTTCAGGCTTGAGAGGTTCTTTATGGTTTCATCCCAGGAGGGCGTGACAGAGTACTGCGATCTCTGAATACTAGTGCATAGATGCACTTCTAAACTCTGTGGATTCAGACAAAGAGTGCCAAGTGAGAATAGAAGATGAAGTCATTAACTTGGAGGAAGACCTTTGAGGTTGTTGAACACCTCAGGAGGCAAGACTGTGGAGAAGAACACAGTTGCAAACAGAATCTCTGAGGAGTTTTGTAAAGCTCTGCTAAGTGGGCATTGAGCAGGTGAAAGGGAGTGCATAGAGGAACTCTGTTGTGAGTTCAGAAGAAGACAGAAGCTCTGAGGAGTTCTGTAAAGCTCTGCCAAGTGGGCATTGAGCCAGTGCAAGGAGTGCACAGAGGAAGAACTCTACTGTGAGTTCATTAGAAGCAAGAATCATTTGAGGATTCTTGATACTCTGCCAAGAGGGCATTGAGTAAGTGCTAGAGTGCACAGAAGGAACTCTGTGAGTTCAGAGATTTAAGAAGAGTCCACTGAAGGATCTTCGCAGGGTTACTGAACACCCTGAAAGACTCAGCAATAGGTTGCTTGAGCAGTCAGAGTGCCAGGAGGGCATCATATTTCTCCATCTGACGGAGAAGGAAGAAAGAAGTATTTTCCTTAGAGGTCTGAGTCTCAGAGAAGCTCAGAAGAAATAGCACTGTGTGCGTGAAGACTCTGGAAGGAGTGCAGAAGTCGCAGAGTCCTTCAAGGATTCAGGATTAAGCTCAGGAGAAGCAATGTTTTTATATGTGTAGGCGAGCACTCGTAGTTGCAGAGTTCATAGCAAATGGAGAACAAAGTTCAAGGCCTTTGAGCATTCGAAATTATTCCAAGTCCGAAAGAAAAAGCACCAAAGTTTGGGAGGAGCAATACCTACCATCAGATCAGCTAAGAAAATCTGGACCATTGATGATTTCACGCCCAGAGAGCAGCAGGAGGAGCACAAGAGCCAAAGACATTCTAATCCATCAGATCTTAAGATAAAACCCAACAGTCGTTGGATCTGTCGAGAGTTGCACGAGATTTAAACCTCGCAAGAAGAAGAGAAATTCTCGAAGGGGTTGTATCGGGATATCGGCGTTCGGGAGTTCGGGAGTTTGGAGGACGAGAGTTCGGGCACTCGACATCAGAAATCGTGAAGTCCCAAGGAAATCTGAGCCATCCGATTGGAAGGACACATGTCACAAGATCCTCTCTATCGGGAATTCGGACATCGAGATTCAGAGGAGGAAGTCTCTTGACTTCATGAGTAGCGAAATCGCGAAGAGATCAGGACCATCTATCGGAGGAGGACAGGTGGCAGAGATCTAGGGATCTCATGAACTTGGAGGTTTGCAAGGTGAGGGCCCAGGATTTGGGTGCTCCAAGTCACGAGTGGCGAAGTCACGAGAGAATCACAGTTGTCCATCTGAGGAGGACAGGTGGCAACAATCATGGAGTCGGCGAAGTGTCGAAGAAATCCAGGATTCAGGTCTCGCGAACTCAGAATTTCATAGGGTGAGAGCCCAAAGATTGGGATCTCCAAGTCGCGAAGTCGTGAAATCATGAAGATTGAGGGTAACCATTGGATCCAGGTCATGGGAGGACCGTTGGATCAGGAACCCCATCACCTATCACGCATTTGG
>SNQJ01S0024720.1:91649-132673 GCA_010110895.2 Picea sitchensis | reverse complement strand
TAGGATTCAAGATCCTTGACCATTTATTCAATTTGAACTAAATACAACAAGAAAATTAAAGAGCACCCATTCTCTCTAAAATTTGCCTTTGACTTTCAACAACCATAGATCTTCTAGCGCTGAGAACTTATGCCCCTGCATCACTTAGCCTACAACCCTAAGGAGTTTCTTGGAGTGATAACAGAGTCAACACTCTATTGACTTCCCATGTCTCAGGGATTCACGAGATAAGAGTACGTGAGCTCGACCCTTCGACTCGCGAAGTCGCGAGTAGCGAGAACAAGAGGAGAAAATTCAACATTGCCTCTCGAGGGTTCGTGAAAGAAAGGTGCCAAGGTTGTACATTCGAACTCGCGAAGTGGTGAGTAGCGAGAAGTGCTGGCACTTAGCCTAGCTTGTGGTCGCGTGAGGAAGGTGCTAACAGAGGAAGAGTCATACATGTATCGTCATTTCAGGTATCGCGAGATTTAAAAGGAAGAGTTGGGAGCCTTGACTCATGAACTCGTGAGATTGCAAGTTTCGAAAAGGACCTTGGGTTAAGCCCTTGTTCATAGCATTGTGGTCACTTAGGGAGAAAGGGGGTCGTGCCTAGTGTTGTTCACACAGGGGAGCTTCCCGAAGGACCTGTGGATCAATTTGAAAGGAGATTCCAACAGGGAATCTGAAAGAGCCGATCCGACTCGAAGGGATTAAAGAACGATCCTGTGAGCGGATATCGACCCGAGGGCTGAGATGTCTGCGTTAGTTTGGTATCAGAGCTTGATTCTGTTTATACATTGCAGACAAAAGGAGCAGGAAGAAGACAGAGTTCTAGAGACTCTGTGATGATTGTTTGCAGGTAGGCAACAATCAAGAAGACAATCAGGAGGAGACTGTAGGAGAAGCTGAAACACTCAAGGGTGCAGAGTGACAGTAGAAGGTTTGCCAGGAGAGCAGACAGGGACAACAAGATGGCTACTAAAGGATATATGAGTGCTGGAAGGAAAGACCCAGAGCTGATGAGTGAAGCAGAATGGGATGAAGAACTAGTTGAGATTAACATGAGGATGGATGAATTTGCATTGGATATGCAGTAGAATACCAAGTCAAGATGGGTATACGAGTGGCCCATGAAGACGAAGGTAAATTGGCCAGTTAAGGAGTTGATGGCTAGAAGAAAGCATAGGTTGTTAAGAGGATGGTTGAGGCATGATGGAAACCTCGATGAACCAGAGGAGATGGTTAAGGTATGTGAACCAGAGACTGGGAGAAGTCTCAGTAGTAAGGATGAATTGAGATCAGCTGAAGATCTCAAGCACTGCCAGGAGGGCCGAGAAGAAATTCCTAATTTCCAGGTGGGAAAAGGGTTGAGATCACTGTGGGATATCACAGACTGTCATGAGGACAGCTGTGGAATTTCACATTGCCAAGAGGGCAATGGATCAAGATCACTGCAGGATCTCATAGTCTGCCAGGAGGGTAGCGAAAAAATCCCAATTTTCCAGGTGGGCATGGGAACAGAGATGAGGCTATCTGAGAGTCTCATGGACTCAAAGGTGAGTTTGAATTAGCCAGAGGATCTGACAGAGAAGATGAGACTATCTAAGGGTCTCATAAACTCATAGGTGAGTTTGAATCAGCAGGTGAAGCTAACAGAGGCGGATAATTTGAGGGATCTTCTGATGATTGGGGGAATCAAAATATTCCTACCATTTGCCCAAAAGGAGGCAGAAATCTATGTTGCAGATGCAGCAACAACAGAAGCAGGATAGCCAACAGAGACTGTCAGAGAAGAATTGGAGCAGATATCTGAGGCTGCCCAAGAAGAAAAAGGGAATGAGCATTCTGAGGAATGGCTTGATACTTTCAGCCAAGAAGCTGAAAAGAAGGAAGCTGCAACACTGAAGCTGGTAGCAGAAGAAGCCGAAGAATAGGAAAAAAAAATGATCACTCCATGGGAGATGGAGTTGGAGATGCTGGAGGATTGGCTGAACAATCCAGAGCCAGCAGGAGAACTGGCAGAAGTTGAGTTGTCAGAGAAGGTGACTGAACAACAGGTCAGTCAAGAGAAGACTGTAGAGATGAACTTTGTAGCAGGGTGGCAAGTTGAGGCCATAGAAGAAGATGAGGATAGCATGGGAGATCACCGTGATTTGCCCAATTGCAAAAAAAAATTGCAGCCGGGGAGACTGCAAGAACAGAGCCAGCCACTGGAGCAGCTGGACAAAGTGATCAAGAAGATCAGAAGGATGATGGTAGAGTCAGCAGAGACTGCCAGTGAAGAGAAGATGAGTAGAAGAAAATCAGAAGAAGCAACAGCAGCAGCGCAGAAGCAACATCAACAACAAGGAAGTGGGGCGAGGAGACTCCAGACAGTTGTTTGGGATCCAGGAGGATTTCCACAACTGAGAGTGGAAGCTCATGAGTAGGAGCTCATGAATTTTGTAGCTGAGGAGTATGATGCAGGGGCATCTCTCCACATCATCTAGCCACGTTAGCAAGTGCATTCAAAGCTGAAGAGAGGCGCAACCCTTGTCTTCCATTTTGAATGTAATTTAATGTTTAGGCTTTTGAGCCGTGAAGCCGTGCTTTGCACAAGGGTAGAGTAGATAGGCATTTAATGCTTTGAAGGATGAGATCTAGATCTGATTTGCAGACTAGATAGCCCACTCAATGCCATTGAATAGGGTAGGTATATTGGAGGGAAGAGATCGAAGAGCCCCTTATTGTAAAAGATCAATTTGGATCTCATTTTAGTAGTAGTTGTGAGAGTTGTAAGAGAAGAGAGCAGAAGAGAAAGAGTCGAGACTCTGTTAAAGTCTGAGCTCAGGGACACCTTTGTAAAGAGGCATTTACATTAATATAAAACATAAGAAGTTTTTCCTGCATAATTTATGTGTTGTGTGAATGCTTTTGTGTGTTTTGTCTATGTTGTAGGTTTGCATTTGTAGGGAGTTGGTTGATTTTCAGGCTTGAGAGGTTCTTTGTTGTTTCATGCCAGGAGGGTGTGACAGAGTACTGCGGTCTCTAAATACCAGTGCATAGATGCACTTCTGAACTCTGTAGATTTAGACAAAGAGTGCTAGGTGGTCACAGAAGCTGAATTCATTAACTTGGAGGAAGACCTTTGAGGTTGTTGAACACCTTAGGAGGCAAGACTGTGGAGAAGAACATAGTTGCAGACAGAATCTCTGAGGATTTTTGTAAAGCTCTGCCAAGTGGGCATTGAGCGAGTGAAAGGGAGTGCATAGAGGAACTTTGTTGTGAATTTAGAAGAAGACAGAAGAAATGAGGAGTTATGTATAGCTCTGCCAAGTGGGCATTGAGCCAGTGCAAGGAGTGCATAGAGGAAGAAATCTGCTATGAGTTCATTAGAAGCAAGAATCATCTGAGGATTCTTGATATGCTTCCAGGAGGGCATTGAGTAAGTTCTAGAGTGCATAGAAGGAACTTTGTGAGTTCAGAGATTGAAGAAGAGTCCACTGAAGGATATTCGTAGGGTTACTAAACACCCTAAAAGACTCAACAATAGGTTGCTTGAGCAGACAGAGTGCCAGGAGGGAATCATATTTCTCCATCTGAGGGAGAAGGAAGAAAGAATTATTTTCCTTAGAGGTCTGAGTCTCAGAGAAGCTCATAAGAGATAGCACCGTGTGTGTGAAGACTCTGCAAGGAGTGCAGAAGTTGCAAAGTCCTTCAAGGATTCAGGATTAAGCTCAAGAGAAGCAACATTTTTATACATGCAGTCGAGGACTCATAGTTGCAGAGTTTGCAGGCAATGGAGAACAAAGGTTGAGGCCTTTGAGCATTCGAAATTCTTCCAAGTCCAGAAGAAAAAGCGCCAAAGGTCGGGAGGATCAATAGCTGTCGTCGGATCAGCCGAGAAGATCTGGACCATTGATGATTTCGCGCCCAGAGAGAAACAGGAGGAGCGCAAGAGCCGAAGAGATTCTGAGCTGTCAGATCTTAAGCTAAAACCCAATAGCCATTGGATCTGTCGAGAGTTGCATGAGATTTAAACCTCGCAAGCAGAAGAAAAAATCCTGAAGGGGTTGTATCGGGAGTTCGGGAGTCTGGGCACTCAACATCAGAAATAACGAAGTCCCAAGGAAATCTGAGCCATCCGATTGGAATGACACGTGTCACAAGATCCTCTCTATCGAGAATTGGAACATCGGGAGTCAGAGGAGGAAGTCTCTTGACTTTGTGAGTAGAAAAGTTGTGAAGAGATCAGTACCGTCCATCGAAGGAGGATAGGTGGCAAAGATCTAGGGATCTCACGAACTCAGAGGTTTGCAAGGTGAGGGCCCAGGATTTGGGTGCTCCAAGTCACGAGTGGCGAATTCATGAGAGAATCACAACCGTCCATTTGAGGAGGACAGGTGGCAACAATCGCGGAGTCGGCGAACTGCGGAAGAAATCCAGGATTCAAGTCTCGCGAACTCGGAATTTCATAGGGTGAGAGCCCAAAGATTGGGCACTCCAAGTCGTGAAGTCACTAAATCATGAGGAGCGAGGATAACCATTGGATCTAGGTCATGGGAGGAATGTTCGATCAAGATTCCCATCACCTATCGCGCATTCGGGGGTTCGGAGGATGAGAGGAATCACTTTCGACATCATGAGTCGTGAAGTGCCGAGAGCGGAGGCTCGTGTGGACACGTGGCAGAGCTATAAGGTGGGCCCGGGAAATAGACAGGCGAACACACATCATCTAGTGGAAGGAGTCAACACTTTGTTGACTTATCGCATCTTAGGGATTCGCGAGATAAGAGTATGTGAGCTCGAACCTTTGAATCACAAAGTCGTGAGTAGCGAGAACGAGAGGAGAAAAGTCAACATCGCCTCTCGAGGGTTCGTGAAAGAAAGGTGCCAAATTTGGACATTTGAACTCGCAAAGTGGAAAGTAACGAGAAGTGCTAGAGCTTAGCCTAGCTGGTGGTCATGTGAGGAAGGTGCTAACAAAGGAAGAGTCATACCCGTATCGGCATTTTGTGTATCGTGAGATTTAAAAGGAAGAGTCGGGAGCCTCGACTCATAAACTCGCGAGATTGCGAGTTGCGAAAAGGACCTTGGGTTAAGACCTTGTTCATAGCGTTGTGGTCACTTGGGGAGAAAGGAGCTCATGCCTAGTGTTGTTCACACATGGGAGCTTCCCGAAGGATGTGTGGATCGATTTGAAAGGAGATTCCAACAGGGAATCCGAAAGAGCCGATCCATCTCGAAGGGGTTAAAGAACGATCTTGTGAGTGGATATCGGCCCGAGGGCCGAGATGTATTCATCAATAGATGATTATGTAGACCCTCGAATAATTGAGGAGCACATATGGGTTCTTGGGGGAGATACCCAACTTGATGACCATATTTATGAACTTGGTGGTGTACTCTTGTACACTCTACCCTTGCCTCTACCTGAAGTAGTGCCACCAGATCCATTGGTCCTATACATAACCTATATCATAGAATTGGGACTTGATTAGGGTTTTGAAGTCCTCCCACCTAGTTACTAGTGCATCACCCTCCAGCCTAAGTGTTTCCATATGGATTTCCCACCAGATTAAATTATGGCCCTCTAACTTCAATATAGAAAAAGAAATATTTTGATCTTCATCTATAAAGTGAACACTAAAATAAACTTCTAGTCATTGCAAGAAATGATTCAATTTTAATGCATTAATATCACCTTGGTATTGATTTATGTCTACTTTTTCTTCCATATTGAATAGGTACTATGAAGGTTTAACAAAACTCAAACTCAACTAATCTTTACTAGGTTCTTTCCATGGCTCCTTTCTTAGGCCCTCCTAATCTCCCTATTGCCCCTATGATCTGATCTCTGATTTAGAGCCTCCATCATCTCCGAACAGTCTAAGCTTGCTTACTAGAGCTTCCATGAGGAGGTTCATATTGAAATTGATATTTGATACCTATGCCTCCAACCTCTAAAATATCTCTTCTGTTGTATCTCAAGTGTTGTTATGAACAAACTCGTCTACCATGGCTAGGGTTCTACGATATTTTTCTTAAACTGTTTACTGGATTCTTGCAATTTTCCACTAATGCCCCAATAAAACCTACTCTGATGCTAATATGATCTGTAAACTACTATAGATATTCCACTAGAAAGGTTCTTCACGATAGATATGATAAATAAAATTGAAATATACACTATGAAGGTTAAATTCCCTTAGATTCCAAAATATTTAGTCATTAATTTTCTACGTATGCATGAAATAGATAAAATGAAGAATAAAGAGAATAGTAAAATACAATCTCACACCATCCACAAAAAAACACAAATATTTTCTCCGGGAAACCCTTATTGCAGAAATCCCAGTTAGAAAGCATCGAGATAGATGACAAATAATATAATGATCCAATCCAGATTAGTAGTTGGATAGAGTCTTTGTTGAACTCTATGCATTTTTATATTCCATCATTCAATATACCTCATATTATCAAGTTAATGTGTTGAAAGAACTTGTAAATTGTACACCCCCATGCTTGTGTGATTTGGTAAATTACCTGTAGCAATTTTGTTAACTCATTGATACACTAGAATGAGTGTGCACACACAAATATCCTTTTGTTTATTTGGATTTGGATTAAATCATGGTCACTAATTCTTGATTGGAAATTTGTATATAATTTGGTGCTATTACATTATTATTACAAGAAAATAGATCATTGCCTCTCTATTTATAACATATATATGATATGAAAAGCATTATGAAAGCACATTCCAAGAATAGAAATCACAATTCAATTATCAATTTTAATTGGATTATTTATTTCTAACTCTTGTATTGGATGTGTTATAAGATATATTATATAAATTTAGCTCGAGAAAAAATTTCAGGTGCTTCTGTTAAATATAGGTCTCTCTATTGCAAAAAGATAGCCAAGGATTAAACCAAATCTAACATAGATCCATCCTCTTATGCATGTTGATAATTAGTAGCAAATAATTTGAATACATCTCGATCGAACCACACAAAGATCAAAGGAAATCAAACTCAGTTTTGGTTTAATTTTGTAAGCATATGTGTTGGCGAGGCATGTGGGATATAAGTCCCTCGTTTGCAGATAAGAGGAAATAGTGTAGTAGATGTTAGCTAGATAATCAAAATGCATTAACATATTATTAGTACATTTGATGATTTTTTGTGTTACTTTTTATTGGTATATATGATGTTCTTATTTTAATTTTTCTTATTATCCACTATAATGTTTATGTGCATTGTTTTATAATTAAATTTGGTATGTGAAAAAGAGAGTGGCATGAGGGGGGAAGGGGCTATATGAGTTTCCACCTTCTTGTGGTTGGCCTCATTAGTAGATAATAAATCATTCTCAAATGTAAGAGAAGTGCAAGGTAGTAATGAAAGTGCCATGTCATAAGCCAATTAATGGGATTATAATTATGTTTTCATTCACCATTTATATTTATTCTATTTGGTCATATGCATATCAATTCATATGGTTATCAATATTTGTGGATTATTTTATAGGTGAATTTTGATTCAGTGATGGATTATGGTATGAGTCATAACTAGTATAAAGTGGTTCCTCATTGTAATACCCCAAGGTCGAGCCCCTTCTGAATTGTAATTTTTCTTATAGGATGGTGAGCCAAGTGGTTGTAAGCTGAAATAATTATGTGTTTATTAGGCCGGTGAGCCAGATACCAAGGCTAGAAGTGATCCAGGAGGCTCCCCAGGCTCAGAAAATGCTCAAAAATAAAAGTTCTCATAATGAAGTGAAACCAATTCCACTACGACCGGCTCGTCGCGCTGATTCCAACTGTATATTCACTTTCTCAAATGGGCTCTGTATGAGAGAGTTATCACATTATGATCATATGGTCAAACAACTAAAAAGTCAAAGGTCAAACTGGCAAAAAGTCAATGCTAATGTCATCATGATGACAACATGACATCACCAACACCTCATGATGCAGACTTAGACCAATGATAGTGTGACAAGTTGCTGCAGTTGACTGGGCAGGTGTGGATGGAAGATCCAATCAAAATTTGACACATGGAAAAATTTGGTCAAATGAGGTGGTGCCATGTGGCCTAGACATGGGCAGCCACGTGTTAAAAATGTTTGGGGGTCCATGGGTTTTGAGCCCACGACCACCCACCATAGTCCAAGCCTTGGGAAACAACCAAACACCAACGTGCCACACATGAGTCTTATTATATGCAATGTATTTAAATATATATATTTTGTAAAGTTTGGTAGGGCACAAAAAGAAGGGGGCTGGGGCTAAGCCCCAGCCTGTGGTCGCGTGACACAACACATAACCAAGGGTGCAGGTCCACTATATATAACAATCCGTTGGACACATTTTGGGGCACAGCTCTATGTATCTGCCCCAAAATCCAGGGGCTTATCCACTCATGAAAGCGTGTGAAAGTATATCCATAACCCATCGGTCCCATGGAAGCACCTACAACCACGGGCTAGAGCGTATCCAAGGGCCAACGCTTAGCCTTTTGGTCTAATGCTTGGCCATATGGTCACCATATGATCTAACTAAAGGGGTGCATGCATAGCCCAAGGGGGCTACTATGTGTATTTTTAATTAAAAGTGGTTTTTAAACTAGACAGAGTGGATTTTTCCCTCATTTTTGGACCAGAATTGTTTTTTTTAGCATATATTGGCCATTTGGAGGGGGATTTGATCCTAGAAAGAGGCTATATTTTCAGGGGAAGTTGAAATTCCTCATATGATCTTGAAATCTATATAAACCAGGCCTTTTGAAGCTTGTAGGAGAATTTTTGATGCAGGGTTTTGAAGGGGCAGTTTGTAAATTTTGGCCTTTTCTCATGATTTGAGAGGCAATTTTGCCATGTTTTTTAGAAGAGTTTGATGGTGCATGCATGAATATGAGCAAGGAGGTATTTCACAGCATACATGAAGCATGTAATGTAACAACAAATATCATTTTAAGAGAACTTTGAGCATATTAAAGAGCAATAAAGAGGTCCTCCACTTGGAAGCGGGCCCGAAGATGTAGCCAACGATTGGTGAACTCCGTTATCAACCTCTTGTCTCTATTTCTCTTTCTGTTTTGATGTTCTATTCTATTCATTTACAACATGGATATTAATGTCTGATATATTTATTCATTAATAAGCATCAAGTAAAAGTCACATTTGATATTCCGCAAACAAGATAATAAGTTTATGTATTTCGCATTCTTAACGATCCGATGCAAAAAGTACAATAAATTAACTTGCAAATTTATTAGTAATACCTTCATTTTTGGATCAAGTTTATGGTATTAGAGCATTTGGTTTTTAAGGTTTGATAGGAATTGCAAGCATTGGATGCTCATGAGAGAAAAACTCAAGCGAGGAGAAGGCCAACTTGAGGCTCTTGACACATAGATTCAAAGGCAACTGCATAAGCAAGAGATGTCTTCACCATGGAAATTGGGTCCCTTAAAATCCGAAGATGATATCTTCGAGTCCTTTAAATTGATGCAAGCCATGGTAGAGTAGCTTTACCATGAAAGAGGTCAATGAAGGAATCCAAAAGTTGAAGAAGGTGAATCTTCGGTAAGAGAAGAAGGAGGAGTTGGAGGTGGTGGACCTTCAGAACCTTCTTCTCCTTCATCCTCATCATCTAATAATGAAGTAAGTGTACATTCCTCCAAGGATAAGAAAAAAACTCATCATTCTTCTGATATGTTGTTATTAAATTTAGATGTAAAGTTTCAATTACCCACTTATGATGGTGAATTAGATGCAGAAAAGCTAGATAATTGGATGAGACAATTAGAAGTCTATTACATGATACAAAATATTGTTGATGACAAAACTAAGATCCAACTAGCAAGTCTCAAAATGGGAGGCACAACTCTCATATGGTGGGAAAGAAGAACTAGATATGATCTTAACAAAAGTGGTAAAACAATCTCTTCCTGGAATGATTTTGTTATTGCATTAAAACAACAATTTTACCCTTTAGCTTACATGCAACAAGAAATGATGAATTGGCAATGTTTAAGGCAATCAAAATGTCAAAGTGTATAAGAATATACTCAAACATTTTGTAAGAAAGCATTAAATTTGGGTATTCCTTTGTATACACAAGAGACACTCCTAAAATATATTGGTGGTTTACATTCTTATCTTAAGCACACTATTCTTATGCTAAATCCTTCTAACTTTGATGAAGTATGTGTACAAGCCATTCACATTGAATGCAATAAAGGGAATGTTGGTGATAGTGTTTCTACAGATACTTGGCAAAGAAAAGATGTAGGGAAAAGGAAAGATGCAGGGTAAAGGAAAGAGAAGAAGATATCCACAACAAGAAAGGAGAAGCCTACTTGCAAGCATTGCAAGAAAGTATGCCATGATGAAGATCGTTGTTGGGTCTTACATCCTGACTTGAAGCTAAAGAAGTATGCCAACCAGGGAAGGAAGAATACCACAACTGCGTCAGTTCAAGTGGATCTTGTATCAGATTCCAGTGATGAGACACAGGTTGTAGCTATGGGAATACGAGTTATAAATTATGTTGCAAGTACTAGCTCTTCTAGATCAGTTGATGTAAATGATGAGTGTAAAAGGAATGAACTTTTCCACATAAGGGTTATAACACATAATATTAAAGTTGATACTCTTGTAGAAAGTAGATCACAAGCCAATCTAATAAGTGAAGATGTTGTAAATAACTTGGGACTTGAAACTAAGTAACATCCTAAACCATATCCATTGGGATGGATATGTGGTGATAACAATTTACAAGTAACCAAGAAATGTAAAATCAAGTTTGAAATCACTTCTAATTATGTTGATGAAGTAGAGCTTGATATAGTTCTGCTGGACATACGTGGAATTATATTGGGAAGCCCATACCTTTATGATAGGAAAGCCATATTCTAGAGGGAGGAAAATAGATATTGCTTCAAGAGATATGGGAAAGAGTGCATTGTTCGTGCTCATCACATGAAAACTGACAGGTGTTTTGCAACTATAGGGCAGTTAAGAAGAATGGTAAATGCAAGCAAAAGTTTAACACTTATGTCTGTAACAAAATAGGAAGTTAGCGATGCTAAACATGAGATGGTTCAGTATGATTCGCATAATCATGAAGTGTCATCGGAGGTACAACATAAGGTTCAACTGCATAATTTAATTATTGTTCTTGTTCAAAAGGGGAAGCATGTTTTGTCATTTTCATTTGCATACTCGGTATTTTTTATTAGTTTGTTTTTGTTCAGTGGTATATGGCTGCAAAGTGCGACAAAGAATGTAGATGATTGTGCGATAAATGAAATGATTACTTTGATAAACAATGTTGTCTCAGTTTTCATGTTTGTTGTGATTAGTCAGGTGATCATTATCGCAACAGAGAGGATGGATGATACAGGACAAAGTGGGGAGGCAGTACCCTCACTTCTTACCTAAGTAAAAGCAGACTTTTGATGGTCCAAAATCTTTCAAAGTGGGGAGGAATGATCCAGGAGGCTCCCTAGGTTCAGAAGATGCTCAAAAATCAAATTTCTCAGAATGGAGTGAAACCAATTCCATTACGACCGACTCGTTGTGCTGATTCCGTCCATATATTCACTTTCTCAAATGGGCTCTATATGCGAGATTTATCGCATTCTGATCATATGGTCAAACAACTAAAAAGTCAAAGGTCAAACTAGCAAAAAGTCAATGCTGACGTCAGCATCACGACAACATGACATCACCAACAACACCTCATGATGCAAACTTGGACCAATGACAGTGTGACAAGTGGCAGCAGTTGGCTGGGCAGATGTGGATGGCAGATCCAATCAGAATTTGACACATGGCAAAATTTGGTCAAATGAGGTGGTGCCACGTGGCCTAGACATGGGCAGCCATGTGGCACCCTATCAAGGTCGAATGGAAAGTGTTAAAAATGTTTGGGGGTCCATGGGTTTTGAACCCACGACCACCCACCATAGTCCAAGCCTTGGGAAACAACCAAACACCAACGCGCCACACACGAGTCTTATTATATGCAATGTATTTATATATATATATATTGTAAAGTTTGGTAGGGCGCAAAAAGGAGGGGGTTGGGCTAAGCCCCAACCCGTGGTCGTGTGACACGACACATAACCGAGGGCATGGGGACACTATATATAACAATCCGTTGGACGTATTTTGGGGCACGGTTCTATGTATCCACCCCAAAATCTAGGGGCTTATCCACTCATGAAAGCACGTGGAAGTATATCCATAACCCGTCGGTCCCATGGAAGCGCCTACAACCATGGGATGGAGCCTATCTAAGGGCCAACGCTTGGCCATATGGTCACCATATGACCGAACTAAAGGGGTGCGTGCATTGCCCAAGGGGGCTACTCTGTGTATTTTTAATTAAAAGTGGTTTTTAAACTATACAAAGTGGATTTTTGCCTAATTTTTGGACTAGAATTGTGTTTTTTAGCATATCTTGGTAATTTGGAGGGGGATTTGATCCCAGAAAGAGGCCATATTTTCAGGGGAAGTTGAACTTCCTCATCTGAGCTTGAAATCTATATAAATCAGGCTTTTTGAAGCTTGTAGGAGACTTTTTGATGCAGGGTTTTGAAGGGGCAATTTGTAAATTTTGGCTTTTTCTCATGATTTGAGAGGCAATTTTGCCATGTTTTTTAGAAGAGTTTGATGGTGCATGCATGAATTTGAGAAAGGTCTTGCACAACAGACATGAATAATGTAATGTAACAACAAATAGCATTGTAAGAGAACTTTGAGCATATTAAAGAGAAATAAAGAGGTCCTCCACTTGGAAGTAGGCCTAGAGACATAGCCAACGATTGGTGAACTTCGTTATCAACCTCTTGTCTCTATTTCTCTTTCTATTTTGTTGTTCTATTCTCTTCATTTGCAGCATGGATATTAATGGCTGATCTCTTTATTCATTAATAAGCATCAAGTAAAAGTCACATTTGATATTCCGCAAACAAGATAATAAGTTTATGTATTTCACATTCTTAACGATCCGATGCAAAAAGTACAGTAAACTAACTTGCAAATTTATCAGTAATACCTTCATTTTCTGATCAAGGAGCCTGATATTTTGTTTTTATATGAAATTATGCAAATCATTAATAAAAATAAAAACACTGTTGCGTGTAGACCCTCCACTAAGAAGAGTTATGGGGGACAAAGCTTCACTATGTAGGGTAAGGAAGGGGGGCTAAGTATTGGGCCTAGGGGATAATCTAGGGGGATTACCTATAGAGGATTAATATTTTAATATTATTTCCTAAAGACTAAAGTGAACATTGCAGGTTTGTTATCCTAAGTTCCTGGAAAATGGGACATGGGCTTAATGGAGCACATGCAGCTCCAGGAAGACAAGTGTCGACCTGGGCTCATGCAACTAAAGCTGAAGCATCATCTTATGTTGGGAGGTTCATGAGTCATTCTTCCATCATTCACCTGAGTCATGTGGCCATTCTCCCATCCTTCATGTGAACCTGATTTTTTTCTACATCTACATCTCCATACGGGCGCACAGTGAAGGAGACCCTCACGAAAGGTTGTCGTCCCGTAATTTTCCCGATTCATCGTTCTTGCCTCTGCGTCTAACCTCTGCCTACCCACACATATTTCTAAAACCAGAGTGGGGAGTTCATCCTGTGTTGTTTCCTATGAAGCCGAATGAAATTGTAGTCGCCTGAGCCGTGTTGAGACTTAGCATTAGGTTGTTTCCTGTTCGGGTATCCAAACCCGTTTTTCCCTGTTGTCATTAACTGTTGTTGTTGTTGTTGCTGTCAACCGTACCTGATTGTAGATGAGTCGAAGATTGGTTATCATACCTGTGAGAAGATCTCCTAGGTGAGAGAGTCTGCTGGGAAGTGAGTTCTCCTGGAAGGGAGTCTCATAACAACCACAGTACTCTAAGACTTCCGGTCCAACTTGTTGTTGAAGCCCAAGGTAAGGGAGGTGTACTGGCCAATGGACTGGTAGTAGTGAATGTATACTCTCCTGGGGTGGAGCAGGTGTGTGGGGAATGAGGGTCTATTTGTTGTGTACGTAAGTGGCTCCTGGAACAAAATACCCTTCCTGTTGCTTTGTGCAACTTCCTTGTTTTCCTTGCCAAGCCTAGAATTCCCTTGCTCGATGGAGTTTAGTCCCAGCTTGGGGGTGAGCTACTACTGAGAGTGATGACCATCGCGGTTTAAGGTTGGGAGGTTTGTACAAGGTTTGCACGTAGTTGGTGGATTCACTCCAGATAAAAGATAAGTKTCATTATGTGATTAATTATGTATTTTATGCATGTTTTGTGATGAATGATTATCATGTATTCCATTGTGTATATGAATTAATGTTAGTTTTCATTGATTGTATATGGTAGTAGTAATTATGTGATTACTCTGTGTTAAGTATTTTAATTCATTAAAATGCATGTCATTTATATATTAGTGTATATTCCATAGTAGTGGCATTACCCGGTCTCTGGAGGGGCGGGGATGTTACAATATGGTATCAGAGCATGGTTACAAAACTGAGCCTAGATGGGCCATGTTAGTGGTTAACGAGACAAAGATTTCAGAGTGAATTGTTGTCGAAAGGGACAAAATTCGAGGTTCCGAGTGTCTTTGGGTGCAAGGAGTGTGTCGATAGAGTCTTTGACTAAGAAATCGTGGGAGAAATAGATTGAGTTTTCTCGTGAAGGGACGCGAAGATCTGTTGTAAGGAGTGCATAGATCCGAAAGTCAACCAAGTGTCTAAGAAAACCTCTAAGGAGAAGGGGTTCGGGAAATGAAGCTCAGGAGGAGGAGTGACAAAAGTAGTCAAATCTGTTTTCGAAGGAGTCTGGACCATTAGATCTGTGTCCAGGTAAGAAAAGGAAAATCACTTCGGAAGATTTCAAGTGTGGAGTGTGACAAACTCCCGAAGTCTTGAAGTAGATCGCAACCGTCTATTGCGAAGGACACACGTTAAGAGATCGTGTACTTCGGGTGGAAGTACTTCAGGAGGAGGCAAGTGTCGTGAGTTTGAAACTCCCAGAGCCCAATGTGACGAAGTCACTCATAACCATTGATCGTGAAGGATGATACATGTCGATAGATTTCAAACTCCGGGTAAAAACGCTTCGGGAAAAAGTGAGCATAGAGGAGTTGAAACTCCTGAAGCCTGAAGTTTCGAAGTCCCGAAGAGCCTAAGTGGTGAGTGATGAAGACGTCACCTGCAAGTGACATGGACACATAGGATGTGTGCCACACATTAGTGGGTTTTGAACCTGTGGAATATTGAAATGGCATTTAGAATGTAGCGCGTGGGCCACATCTCAGCCGCTAGTACTCCACCATGTGGCATCCTTTATGAGCAAGGTTAGTGGGGCCCTAGGTTACGTAACGTAGTTAAAGTTCGGAGGAACCACACTAGCATTGATCATGATGCATTAAGATTGATGGCCAGAAGGCATTGCGGGGACCCAAGTCACATGGAAGTTAATTATCCAAAGTGGTCCCACAATCCAAACCGTGGTTTCACCAATAGGTTACGTGTCAATGTCAGAAGATTTGTGGGATGGAAGGAGGGTTACTCCAAACCACTGATGCATTCTCCCACAATTGAGAAAATGTTAAGTGATGTAATGTAAGGATGTCACCAAAGGTGATGGGGAATGTTCAGAGATTAACAGTTCGGATGTGCGGATGCGAGATGTGTTGAAATTACTAAGGCAACTGAAAGGGGGGGGTGAATCAGTTGTTACTGTGCTTAAACAATATTAAGTTTAAGCATAAATATCAAGTGACCATAAATATTATACATAAGATGAAAAACATAAATAATGAGCATCAATCACACATAAGATATACACAGAGACAGATTTTCATGAGGAAGCCCATAAAGGGAGAAAACCTCTTCTTCTTCAAAATGATAGGAAATCTTTTAAGTTTTGTACATCATCTATGTTTGAGCAAAAACTCAAAGTGAGGCTACTACCTCTGTTTTACAAGCTCCAACTTGTTGAGAGCACCAACTCTCTGGTTTCTCTAGCACCGACTAGAAGGAAGCACCAACTCCCTAAGTGTTCCAACATCGACTAGATGGAAGCACCTACTTCCACTTATACAAGCACCAACTTGTTTGAGAGCACCAAATCTCTAGTTTCTCTAGCACCCACTAGAAGGAAGCACCAATTCCCTAAGTGTTCCAAAACCAACTGGATGGAAGCACTAACTTCCAGTTACATAGGCTCCAACCTATATAACAGAGAACACTTGTTCTGCCTTGCACCAACCCGCCACCATGGTTTCTCTGGCTGCAACCAGATGGAAGCTACAATTCCCTGTGTTCAAGCACCCACTTGAACCTATGAGAAAAAAAGTCCTCCCTAGAACCTCCCAACCACCCTGAAATATAAATAAATGGTTGAATAACCAACAACACAGATAAATTGATTCTTACCACTTCTTCTTTGTTCTGTAAATCTGGTCTGCTTCTAACTGTTCTGCAATTCTTCTCTTCCTCTGTTTGTTTTGAAATTCTTCTCTTGCTTATGTCTATTCCTCATATGTTACTCATCTCTGAGTTTTATCTTACACTGCGCATATTGTCGGTCTCACACTGCACATACTGTAATTTTCCCTTTCTTACAGTTCAACTCATTTTTCATTCAGAGTGACCAACCACTCACACTCACTGTATGTTTCTTTTTATATTCTACAACCCCTTCGGTTACCCATCAAATCCCTAGAACAACGCTTCAGCAACTGAAACGACAACCGTCCAAGAACCATGATTTAGTTCTGCTAACTGAATCGTAACTGAACAATTAATCGTGAAGAGCAACAGTAGCCCTTGGATCAGATTTCCAAGTATCCAACACCGTTGGATTACAAGCACAGGGTCTTGCGTTGATTTCTCCATTTTGCATTTCGGCATTTCGGCATTTCGACATTCCTGTGGTGAAGAATCTCGACAATCCAAGTCACAATCCCCAAAACTCCAAAAAATTTTAGCTCCACTAGCTTCTTCCCCTCACGTGACCACCAGTGGTGACCACAGTCTGCGCCAAAAGGCGTTTTGCAATTTCCCATTTCGACATTTCACGATTTCGCATATCGCGAGTTCGAGAGGTTAGGGAACCTTGTTCCTTTGAATTTCCACTCAGCAAAATGACGATATTTCACCACGTTTCCTATGGACCCAACGGTCCAGATATTATTGTGATTTTGAAACTTCACGGGCCTTCGTCGTGTCTGATCAACGGTCTAGATCAATCCTCGATCTGATGGCTAGGATTATTTTGCGATTTTGCATATCATGAGTTAGAGAGGTTAGAGCACTCCTTCCTTTAACCTTTCAGTCAGTGAAATGCCAATATTTCACCATGTGTCCTCTGGCTTCAATGGCCAGGATCATTTCACAAATTCACAAGCCTTCGTTGTGCCTGATCAACGATTCAGGATATCCCTTTGATCAACGAATCAGATTAATTTGCGATTTCGGATATCGTAAGTTTGAGAGGTTAGGGAACTCCTTCCTTTGACCTCTAAGTCAGCGAAATGTTGATATGTAACCACGTGTCCTTCCCGAGGATGGACGGTCCTCTTGCTTTCGGGATTTCGAGGTTCGCTACTTCAAAAATTAAAGTTCCTTTGATCTTTGATTTCCTGGTCTGTGAAACTCCGAAATGGAATCTTTGACATGCTATGATCTTTTTCATTTCACGATTTCATCATTCTTTTCGTGAGTGTCCTTGACACCTCAAACTCCCGGTATTCGAAACTCAGAAATGGAGATTAAGTCGTGGTTTCGAATTTCACGATTTCATCATTCTTGTCGTGAGTGTCCTTGACACCTTCAACTCCCGATTCTTTCTTTATTTTGATTCCATGTTTATCANCATTTTGGCATTTCATGATTTCTCATATTGCGAGTTCGAGAGGTTAGGGAACCCCGCTCCTTTGACTCTCCAATCAGAGAAATGACGATCTTTCTCCATGTGTCCTATGGACCCAACGGTCCATATCTTATCGTGATTTCAAAACTTCACAGGCCTTCGTTGTGTCTGATCAACGGTCCAAATCAATCCTCGATCCGACGGCTAGGATTATTTCGTGATTTTGCATATCGTGAGTTAGAGAGGTTAGAGCACTCCTTCCTTTGACCTTTCAGTCAACGAAATGCCAATATTTCTCCATGTCTCCTCTGGATTCAATGGCCATGATCATTTCACAAATTCACAAGCCTTCATTGTGCCTGATCAACGGTTCATGATATCCCTTTGATCAATGACTCAGATTAATTCATGATTTCGCATATCGCGAGTTTGAGAGGTTAGGGAACTCCTTCCTTTGACCTCTCAGTCAACGAAATGTTGATCTGTAACCACGTTTCCTTCCTGAAGATGCACATTCCTCCCTCTTTTGGGATTTTGAGGTTTGCCACTTCAAAGGTTAAAGTTCCTTTGATCTTTGATTTCCCGGTCTGCGAAACTTCGAAATGGAGTCTTTGACATGCTCTGATATTTCGCATTTCACGATTTCATCATTCTTGTCATGAGTGTCCTTGACACCTCCAACTCCTGGTATCCGAAACTCCGAAATGGAGATTAAGTCGTGGTTTCGCATTTCGCGATTTCATCATTCTGGTCATGAGTGTCCTTGACACCTCCAACTCTCGGTATTTGAAACTTTGAAATGGACATTAAGTCATGGTTTTGCATTTCGCGATTTTCTACCATGAGTTGCTTCCTTTACTCCTCCAACTACTGATATCCAAAACTCCAAAATGGAGTTTATGCTTCTGATCTTGCCATGCGATCATCGTTGCGTCGTTGGTCTTTCCACTTTCTCTTCTTTGTTATCGTCGGGTTGAGCTTGCCATCAATGACAAACAAATAGTCTACCTTCTGTTTACCCATAATAAATATGCCAACAAGATCCTCTGAAGCTCCGAAGTCCCAATGACCCAAAGTCCTGGAACTCAGACACCTGAGGTTCCATGGTAAGTATCAACCATTATATGTTACATAGACATAGAATGAATATCTCCCCTACTTTGTGAGTTCACTAATCCAAACTCCAATGGATTGTTGTATTGTTCTTTGAAAATTTCTGAAGCCGAAGGCCCGAGTAAGCACCTTTTGAATTAATGCTTGGTCACGGTCCATGATCACAGGGGTTGGGGACTAAGAGAAAGGGGATAATGCCCAAAAATTATTACAGATCATAGAAGAGCTCGGAACGAAAAATGAAATTTGAACATTTTCTTAAATTAGATTGGTTTATGAATTATGTGGGAATTATTAAGAAATGATGGCCTGACAAATTCTAGTTGAATGCACGTTGTGTTTTGTAGAGTTCAACAAGTGTCAGGACCATAGTGAATTTCCACAGAGTGCAGAAAAATGGAGGAGGCACAGAATGCTTCAAGTTCAAAAAATGAAGAAAAAGGAATGGATGTCCATTTAGGAGGGGAATAATCGAACTCCAATGGGCATGGAGGAGAGATGGACAAGGAAGGGCATATGGTGAAAATTATTGAACCATTTTAGAAGGATGCCCAAGCTCATCGAGCTGATAACATAAATCTCATGAAATCCAGGGATCAACAAGGAAAGTTAAACTTAAAGTTGGTGCAAAGTTTGGAAAGAATCGAAAGGAAATTGGATAAGGAGAGTGAATCAAGAAAAATAGGGAGTCACAAGAATATTGAGAGAAAAATAAGATCAAGAAGCATTAGCAGGAATCATCATCACTCCCCGAAACATTCCAATAAGGAGGCACATAGTAGTTCAAGTCCATATCCTACCAGAAAACACATGAGATCTGGAATGGATGAATTGAAAGGTGAAATGAAAAATATTAAACCTCCTACGTTTGATGGAGAACACAAGGAATATGAAGATGCTAAGACATGGTTGTTGGGCATGAGAAAATATTTTTAACTACAAAACTATTCTTCTCATGCAGAGGGAAGAATTTCCATTTACCGACTTAAAGGAAAGGAATCTGTATGGTGGGAGCAACTTGTGCAAGTACAACACATCAGAGGTAAGAATATTACTTGGAGGGAGTTCAAGAAGCATTTTGAAAATAAGTACTTAACTAAGAGGTACTATGACATAAAGATGAAAGAGTTCTTTTAACTCAAACTGGGCAGCATGACCATTAGTGAATATGAATGAAGGTTTTTGGAATTGTTGAAGTATGTTCCTTTCATCAAGGACGAGACTGTTGAAATTCAAAGGTATCTAAATGGAATGCCATCTTACATCAGTGACAAGATCCAGTATGATGACCCAAATATTATGGAAGAATATTTAAGGAGAGAAAAATGCTTATATGATTAGCAAAAATAAAAGCCTACTTTCCAAAAAGCTTGGGAAGACAAGAAGAATTTTAAGAGGGTGCAGAGGAAAAAGGGAAACAAACCACCATTTTTCAGGAACAATCCTCAAAGACAACCATCTTTTAGAGAGCCCAAGAAGGTTGAAGTGGGTGGACAAATGCCAAGACAACCACCTATGGAATGTTGGGGTTGTAAAGGAAATCATAGGTACATATATTTCCCCCACAGAAATGACAAAGTGAGAGCTGTCGACAATGTTCAACAGGTAGAAACAATGGAGGACATGGGTAGTAGAATACAAAGGATCTACGCAGCCCTAGAAAACAAGCAAGAAAAATATCATTCGCACAGGATTGAAGTGGAAGGTATGATCAACAACCATGCCTTTACTATTTTAATTGATTCAGGGGCTATCAATAGTTATGTAGATCCTAGAGTGGTGGAAATTTTTCAATTGTCGAGAAGAAAACATGAAAAGTATTGGTTAGTGCAGTTGGCTACAGGAACCAAGAGGAAAGTCACTAAGTTAGTTAAGTCTTGTCCATTAGACATGAATGGACTGAGAACAAAGGATGAATTGAACATTTTACCTTTAGGTTCTTATGACTGTCTAATTGAGATGGATTGGTTGGACCAACACCATGCCATCTTGGATCGTCGTAACAAGGCATTTACTTTCTTGGATGAGGAAGGGAATTGGATAACAGTCCAAGGAATTCCCAAGGCAGTTACTGTTAGAGAAATCTCAGCAATGTAGATGAAGAAGTGCTACAGGAAAGGCGACCAATTATTTGTAGCCCACATGGAGGAAGAACCTAAGGATAAGGTGTCCAGTATTGAAGACCATGCAGTATTAAAATATTTTGAAGAGGTATTCCAAGAGGTATCCTAACTAACCCCGAAAAGAGATATTGAATTTTCTATAAACTTGATGCCTGGAGCAGCTCCAGTATCAAAAGATCCTTATAGAATGAGTACACCAGAGCTGAAAGAACTACAAATGCAACTTTAAGAGCTTCTAAAGAAGGGGTATATACACCCAAGTCTATCACCTTGGAGATCCTCGGTCCTATTCATGAAGAAGAAGGATGGAACATTGAGATTGTGCATCGATTTCAGACAATTGAACAAAGTGACTATTAAGAACAAGTATCATATGCCAAGGATCAATGATCTCTTTGATCAGTTGAAGGATGCTAAGATATTTTCAAAAATAGATCTTAGATCAGGATATCACTAGGTAAGAATTAAGGATGAAGACATTAGCAGGACCTCCTTTAGAACAAGGTATGGTCACTATGAATTCACAGTGGTGCCATTTAGGTTGTCAAATGCACCCACGGTTTTTATGTGCCTGATGAACGGTGTGTTCAAAGAATATCTGGACAAGTTTTTCATAGTCTTTTTGGATGACATCATAGTGTATTTCAAGTCATAGGAAGAGCATGAATAACATATTAGGATGGTGTTGTGGGTGCTAAGAGAGCACCAGTTGTATGCTAAATTGAGCAAGTGCTCATTTTATCAAAAGCAGATCCATTACTTGGGGAATATCATTTCAAAGGATGGGATAGTTGTAGATTCTGAGAAGATAGAGTTCATCAGGGACTGGACAATGCCAAAGAATGTGACAGAAATCAAATCCTTTATGGGTCTAGCTGGCTATTACAGAAGGTTCATTGCAGGGTTCTCAAGGATAGCTCACCCTATCACTTCCTTGCAAAGGAAGGAGAAGAATTTTCAGTGGATTGAAGAATGTGAGAAGAGATTCTAGTGATTGAAGAAGTTGTTAACTAGTGCTCCAATACTAAGGATTACAGATCTGAATGAAGACTTTGTAGTGTACACAGTTGCATGCAAAGAAGGACTGGGAGGAGTCCTCAGTCATAATGGATTCGTAATTTTTTTGAATCCAGAAAGTTGAAAGAGCATGAAATAAAGTATGCAACTCATGATTTGGAGTTGGCAGCCATCATTCACGCTCTGAAGAAATGGAGGCATTACCTCATGGGAAATAGGTTCGAACTGAGAACAGATCATAACGGCCTGAAGTATTTGTTTGATCAACCAACCTTGAATGCTAGGCAAAGTAGGTGGTTGGAGTTTCTTTGTGAGTATGAATTTGATATCAAGCATATCAAAGGAAAGGAAAACAAAGTGGTTGTTGCACTCAGTAGGAGAGTGCATGAATTTCATGCTTCGACCATTAGCATGTATCGAACTGATATTAAAGGAATAATTTTGAAATCTACAAATGCATATTTGCAGTACATGGAGTTGGTAACAAAGATACAACATGGTAAGATGCTACAGAAAGTGGAAGATTATAAGTTGGGAGATGATGGAACACTTCTGTACAAGAACATAATTTATGTACCTAATGTCCAGGAATTGAAAATTATGATTTTGAATGAAATGCATAATGTGCCTTATGCAAGGAACCCTGGATATCAGAAAATTGTGGCAGCAGTCAAGAGCCATTACTTTTGGCTAGCTATGAAGAAAGATATTGCAGAATACATAACCAGATGTATGGAGTGCCAGAAGGTTAAAGTTGAGCATAGGCACCCAACAGGGTTTCTACAACCTTTACCCATCCCTGCGTGGAAGTGGGAGGTAGTGACAATGGATTTCATCATAGGATTGCCCAAAAACGACAAGCAAAATGATTCAATCATGGTGGTGGTGGACAAGCTTATGAAAGCTTCCCATTTTATTCCACTAAAGACTACTCACAAGGAAACTAATGTTGCTGATATATTTTTAAGTATAATAGCATGATTACATGGTATTCCCAAGACAATTATGTTTGATAGGGACCCAAAATTCACCTCAAAATTATGGAAAGGGTTATTCAAAGGGTTCATAACGAATCTAAACTTCAGCACTGCTTATCATCCTGAATCCGATGGGCAGAAAGAGAGGGTGAACCAAGTGATAGAGGACATGTTAAGGATGCATGTGATGGAAAAAATTTCTAAATGGGAAGACTACCTACACTTGGTAGAATTTATCTACAACAATGGGTATCAAGCATCGTTGAAAATGATCCCATTTGAAGCACTTTATGGCAGAAAGTGAAATACTCTAGTAAGATGGGATAATCCAGTTGATAGAGCAGTAGTTGGGAAAGAGTTGCTCAAGGAAATGGAAGAACAAATGTTGAAGATTAAGCATAATTTGAAAGATGCCAAAGATAGGCAGAAGAGTTATGCTGATAAGAACAAGATCCACAAGGAGTTCAAAGTGGGTGATCATGTTTTTCTAAAAGTAAAAGCTAACAGAAGTTCCCCAAAGCTGGGAAACTGTTCCAAGTTGGCAGGAAGATTTTGTGGGCCATTTGAAATCTTAGAAAGGATTGGACCAGTTGCATATATGATTTCATTGCCTGCATCCATGATTGTACATAATTTGTTTCATATTTCATTGCTTAAGAAATATATACCTGATGATAATCATGTAATCGATTGCAATTGGATGCAGGTGGAACAAGAAGGAGTATTGCAGGTGCATCCGGTGCGTATAATGGATCGGAAAAGCAAGCAGCTCCGGAATCGAGATATAGGACTTGTAAAAGTCTAGTGGACCTGGTACGGTCCTAAGGACACAACATGGGAGCATGAAGATGCTATGCGGGTAGAGTACCCACATCTTTTTGAAGATTTTTCGAATCTTGTTGTTGTTTTGTAAATAAATTTCACTCGTGACAGTTCAAAAATAAGGGGAGGGGATTGTAATACCCCAAGGTTGAGCCCCTCCTAAATTGTAATTTTTCTTATAGGCTAGTGAGCCAAGTGGTTGTAAGTTGAAAGACTTATGTGTTTATTAGGCTAGTGAGCCAGATGCCAAGGCCATGAGCCTAATATTTTGTTTGTATATGTAATTATACAGATTATTTATAAAAATTAAAACACTACTGCGTGTAGGCCCTCCACGAAGAAGAGTTATGGGGGACTAACCTTCAATACGTAGGGTAAGGAATGGGGGCTAAGTATTGGGCCTAGAGACTAAGCTAGGGGGCTTACCTCTAGAGGAATAATATTTTAATATTATTTCCTGAAGACTAAAGTGAACATTATGTGTTTGTTATGCTAAGTTCCTGGAAAATGGGACGTGGGCTTAATGGAGTGCATGTAGCTCCAGGAAGACAAGTGTCAACCTGGTCTCATGCATCCAAAGCTGAAGTTTCATCTCATGTTGGGGGGTTTGGGAATCATTCTACCATCATTCACCTCAGTCGGGCGTCCATTCTCCCATCTTGCACGTGAACCCTGTTTTGTTCTATGTCTGCATCTGCATACGGGCGCACAGTGAAGGAGACCCTCACGGAAGGTTGTCGTCATGTCATTTTCCCGATTCGTTGTTCTTGCCTCTGCTTCTGACCTCTTCCTACCTGCACACATTTCTAAACCAGAGCGGGGAAGTTGTCCTGTGTTGTTTCCTGTGAATCCTGACACAATTGTAGTCGCCTAAGCTGTGTTGAGACTTAGCATTAGGTTGTTACCTGTTTGAATGTCCATACACGTTTTTCCTTGTTGTCATTAATTGTTGTTGTTGTTGTTGTTTTCAACTATACCTGACTATAGCTGAGTCGAAGACTGGTTATCAGACCTGTGAGTAGCTCTCCCATGTGAGAGAGTTTGCTGGGAAGTGAGTTCTCTTGGAAGGGAGTCTTGTAGCAGCCATAGTACTCTGAGACTTCTAATCCAACTTGTTGTTGAAGCCCAAGGTAAGGGAGGTGTATTGGCTGATGGACTTGTAGTAGTGAAGGTGTACTCTCCTGGGGTGGAGAAGGTGTGTGGGGAATGAGGGTTTGTGTTTTGTGGGCTTAAGTGGTCTTGGTATAAAACATCCTTCCTGTTGCTTTGTGCAACTTCCTTGTTGTCCTTGCCAAGCATATAATTCCCTTGCCTAGTGGAGCTTAGTCCCAAGTCGAGGGTGACCTATTGTTGAGAGTGATGAACAACGCGGTCTAAGGATGGGAGGTTCGTGGAAGGTCTGGACGCAGTTGGTGGATTCACTCCAGATAGAATATAAGTATCATTATGAGATTAATTATGTATTTTATGTATGTTTTGTGATGAATGATTATCATGTATTCCATTGTGTATATGAATTAATGTTAGTTTTCATTGATTGTATATGGTAGCAATAATTCCATGATTACTCTGCGTTAAGTATTTTAATTCATTAAAATGCATGTCATTTATATATAAGTGTATATTCCGTAGTAGTGGCATTACCCGGTCTCTGGAGGGCCGAGGATGTTACACTCATGATGTGTTCAACAATCTCAACATGAAGATTAGCTCATCATTGATTGTCTAATTTGAAGTTGTTTGTGACATTGTTTTGTAATTTCACTTATTGTACTTTTTGAACTACCTCTTCTTATAATGAGATATATGACTTAGATTAATGGTAATAGTTCTTAATTTAAAAAAATACATTACTTATTTTGTAATAATACACCTTCAATAAGTTATTCAAAGAAACACTAACCACATAATTTATTAAATCTCCACCTTGATGAGAGCAAGGTACAAGAACAATTTTTTGTTAGAAATCCTTGACTTCACCTTCATTAATGTACAATGAATTCAACCTTTGATCAATAGGAGGATATTTTTACTTTAAATCAGCTACACCTAAAAATTTAGGGATCAAGTCTATCCCTCATCAAAGAGTTCTTAAGTGCTTATTCCATTTCAAGGAGTATCTTTTAGGGAACTAATTGATCCGGAATATATTTGTAGAACGAAATGAATACAGATTATTATCAAAAGATTCTTAACACAGAATAACATATATACAATAAAATTGGTTTCTATTCAATAAGGAAATAAGTTGAAACTGTAAAATGTAGTAGAAACAAGCTTGCTAGAATGGTGGTGGCTTATCTCTGAGAAGAGATGTGACGGTTGTGCTCATTCGCAATAATATCCTTACAGTGAGGCTCTAAAGGCATTTTTACAATAAACAAGAATGTAAAAAACCCTAGACATCCAGAAAACCTAACCCTAGGAGATGAAGCACCAAAAGTCACGTGGTCCTCGTTTGGATAAGTTAGTACATCAACTTCCCTAGGTCGTAACTTTTGCATATGATCTCTGTTTTAGGCACACGATAGCCAGTTGGAAAGGACTATCCAAGGACCACACATTTTTCTTCTATCTACCAAAAGTCATTCTAGTTGTTGTGAGCCCTAAAAAAACATTGTTTAGGGCCACAAAACAACCCCGCAAGTCAGGGACCCAAAAACTAGGGAAAAAACTGCCAAACTAGAAAACTGCCAAAATGAGCCAGTTGGAATAGGTGGGAGGCCACCGACATCCATCTAGATCAGTAGTTGATGAGAAAATTAGTCTAGCATTTTGGAAATTATTATGTTGATCATACATTGAAAATGTTTAAGTGTAAGTGTTAAAGTTTAATATTTTAGTGCTAATATTTTCCTTTACTAGAATGTATGTGCTATATTGGCATACTTGACCTTTGTGTCATGTTTATCATTTAGTATATTCTTTTCCCTTTTGTCTTGTCCTAGTTTAGTGGTATAGAGACTTGCAATCCAACCATATAGATAGTACTACACTATGTGGTATATACCATAATCAATTTATCCATATATAATATTTCATTTATCTATGCATGATTATATAGTTTCTCAATATTAATGTAATTTCATGTTAGCATAAAAATTACTAGATTAAGTATACCAACTATATTCATTGTAAGTATACCAACTATATTCATTGTAGAAGTCCATGAATAATAACACATAATAAATTTATCCATAACCTAATATAACAACCTTAAGTCGCACATGCATAATCAAAACCATCACTTATATATCATCTAGTGTCTCATTAGTATAAAAAAATGTAAAACTAACATCTCAGTCAACATAATAAAAATGATGCGACATCACATTCCCCTTAATTACTCATTACTTAGGAAGCTTCAAATTCCCGACTTTCATTTTGATAGAGCTTAAGCCACTTACCTTAAACTTTTACTTTTTCTTATAGGACTTCACTAGTGTATGCTACCCTAAATCATTTGAATCATTCTTTATAAAGCAACATCCTTAACATCATACTATTAAAATTTGATATTCCCATTTTTCAACTCAAGCTAAATCCTATGTATCTATTACTTTTTCATGTTGGCTCCACATCCACATTGTGCATAACACTTATCATACCGAAGGATCACTTCAACCATGTTATGATGATAGTTTGGATGCTTTTATTAAAAAATCTCTTGATATCCAACATGTATGTTAGAACACTATTCTTATATTCTTATACTAACATGCATAATTAATTCACCACATTTTTTGTAATTTATCTCTACATACTTTGCACTCATTATTTATGTCTACAAACACGATCTTCCCATTTTTCAAGGTTATATGTGCTCAATTATAATATAGAAACTTGTGAAAACATTACCTCGTGTTCTAAATTCAAGTATCAAACTCAAGTTATCATCATTATAGGTAATTGAACATCAACTTATATGTTAATTAGGGTTTTGCATGTTTGATTTTTGTGTTTAAAGTCTTCACAACAATTAATTTATTGAAACTCATAATTCAAGGTATTTTGATTATATTCAAATCATAGGCCATGTTTCATACATTATTTTCATACATTATTGTTAGGGTATTATCATGACATTATTAAATTTCATCCCTAAATTGTGCTCTAAAGAATTTTACTCGAGCTTTTTCGAAGCTACATAACAAAATTTGTGTTAATACATTATCACATACATTTTGAAACACATTGTATACTTAATTAAAAGATTTACCTTCACCTATACATTTTGAAACAAATCCCATTACTTAAGAGATTTACATTTTTTTAATAAAACTTAGAATCATGAGTGGATGCACTTTACTTATGATTATGAACACATTTTGAAACAAATCCCACTACTTAAAAGATTTACATTTTCCTAATAAAACTTAGAATCATGAGTGGATGCACTTTACTTATGATTATGAACACATTTTGAAACAAATCCCACTACTTAAGAGATTTACATTTTCCTAATAAAACTTAGAATCATGAATGGATGCACTTTACTTATGATCATGAACACGAGTGACAAATTTCAAATTCATTTAACATTCATAACATTCAACTTTATTCTTAAGATAAATTACTTCCTTACTCATAAGAATTATTTTTTCAAACCATAAATTGATTCAAGATATTTTAATTTATTCCCCCAAATCACGTAATTAACACCAAGAGGAACAATGTAGCAAAGGGTTATAGGTTATAGTCATCCATTATATGTTGTGAAACAAACACTTCAAGGGAATTTTTTTATTATTGTTTGTTAAAAAATCATAGACATCAGATTTTCAACATAATTTTAATGTTTTTTTGGTCGTATATGTATAAATATGCATCAAAGGTTTGGTTAGGCATTGCTTAATTGGTGTTAATGAGTGAATTCTTGATCTTCCGTGTGGCAATGTGGCAGGTGCCATGTCATAAAAATGTTAATATATTGCGTTGCAAGTGCCATGTCAAAAAAAAACTAATGTGACACCTCCCACATGAAACATTACATGTCATCGTTTTGTTGGTGTGGAACCTACCACATGTCCAATCAATAATTCTCTCACATAAGTTTTTTTAGACATCGAATATTCATCGATTGAACATCACACTAACTTTGGTTAATCAACATCTAGAGATTCTATATTGTTAGAAATCATGGAGATCCACATTAATTTAACATACCTAATTTCAATTAAGTATCAAGATAGTGTGAATTAATTGACGTATACAAGCATCATATTTAAAAACTCTTAATTTGGTTACTATAAAATTATCAATGTCTATTTGATATGATAAATATCAAATATTGGAGACAAGTAACTCGATACCTAGATGAAGTTCAAAATAGTTCTATTTGACATGTATTTGATGCTTGTAACGTTGATTTCACATTAAAAAAACAAGGTAGATTTTTGTGTTTGATAAAAAACATCTATGATTTTAAGGAAAGGTTACATTTTTTTATCTAATTTTTTATCACTTAGAAAAACGTTAAATATATACTAATTACGTAGAAAGACGTACACCTATTGATCATGGGCACATTTAATAGGTTTTTAGTGCTTAATCAGTTTTGTATGGATAAGATTAAATATTAATAGAATATTCTTAGTAGTCCCAATAAATCAATGGTTGTGATTTCAACCACTAACTTCCTCACTATTATAAAGACATCAGTTTACATGTTTATCTTTTTACTTTTACTTAATCATATTTAAAATTTACTATGGTGACTAGCCAATTGCCACGTATGAGTGATCAGGGTTTCATTTTCTAAGCCAACCTAAACCTTTGACCTTCACCAGCCACGTTCTGGACACACTAGCCGACTCCTTCCCTCCACCTCTGAGCCGTTTCTCTTTCTCGACAGTTCAAGTTTTGCAAGCCATCTTTTTGTAAACCGTCCTTTCGGCGTTCACCAGCCACGAATTTATGGCTATGCTAATTATATTTTATTTTATGTTTTAGTAGTATACTATGGTTTTTTTCATTTTTAGTAAAAGTTCTAAGATTTAAACAAATTTGATTACAATTATAAGTCTTTATTTAATTAAGGTTCCTTTAATTAATGTTCCTAGGGTTATAGGATATCATGAAATTTTCCTTCCCATTTTTGTTTCAAGGTTATCAATTTTTAAACTACAATTCAAATATTTCAAGGTTATCAATTTTTAAACTACAATTCAAATATTTAAAGGTTATAATTTTTAAATTACAATTCAAATATAAATATATTTGATCTAAATTCTTATAATTAATAAAAAATTGTTCAAAATTAATTACTAAAAAAATATAAAACTCTAATTTAATATTAATTTAATTAATATTATAAATTTGGTATTGTTTTAAATAACAGTTATTGTCATCTAAAATTACAAGTTACTATTGTTTTGAGGCATGCTAGATATTGTTTGTGTTTCGGTACCATCTTAACAACCCAACCTACTATACATAGATTAAGTGGGTTCTTATTTTAGAATATGCAATTTAATAAATCTAAGGTAATTGAAACAAAGTATATTTAAAATTTTGTTTTTTTATTTAAATTTTTACATATACTAATGCAATAATTATTATGTAAAAAATTATCTATCAACATAAGTATTACCATAATAATAGTTAATTTTTTTTTTTTTTTTGAAATATTTGATGAAGACTACTCCTATATCACAATAGTTATTTTTTCCAAATATTTGATGAAGACTATTACTTGTGAAAACCATGTTTCAACTTTTTAGTAATTGATTGTTGGGGAAATATGTTAAATATTTTTTTTCTCCCAACAAATGAAAAACTAGGTATGATGGTGATTGCTTCCTTGTAAGGCTTTGGATCAATTATGGAAAAATTGAGTCCACTCAACTAGAAGAAAAAAACAACCACAAAGAACACAAATCCAAAATTAACATAGAATCACAAGAAAAACATCACAATAGCATCCATAGAACCATAGTCTAACTAAATAGTGGAGAAGTCTCTAGCACTAACAACATATTTACATAGGGCTATGGTGTACACAAGAATGCCACCCACTCTAGCCATAGTATTGAAGCACCTCCAGTAATTGAGCTCTTCAATCAAGCTAGAAATATTTGCAACATACCTCCTATTGGATAGTCTACACACTATCACAATCTATCAAAAACCAAAGGAACCCAACCTAATATTCATTTACCAAAAATCCGTAGGTCTTAAAACATGAAAAAAAAAAAAATAGGTTTTCCTCCTTTTCCCAATAGGTGCTTCCACCATTCTTTTTCATTCACATAACAAAAGAATATTTTTTCCTTTTTCCACCTAATCCCCCACAAAATGGTAATTAAAAATAATAAAATGGTTTAGTGTGAAATTAGGGTTAGATTATGAGAAAAGTCAAATGAAAGTGATCTATCAATTGTTGTGGATATTCCATTAGAATAGTTCATTATAATAGAACTTATAGTATTCTGAAATCATAGAGTATGTAGACTAATTTTCCTTAGATCCTAGATTATTTTATTACTAGCTTTGCTTGAACATATGAAAATAAATGAACACAAAAATGAAAGAACAAGAAAAATTATACACGTCATCCACATAATTGAACACAAGATGAATCCTGGGAAACCCAATACAGGAGAAAACCTAGCTAGAAGGTGAGGCTTATGTTTGGATCTCTTTTCTTCAGTTATGGAAATCAAGCACAAAGAAAGAGGCACTCACTATGTAGTTTCTTTTGACATTGTGGCATGAACGAATGATAAAGAATATCCTACCTCCTTTGTTATTCTCTCAAAATACCACTACTTGGATACTCTGCTCAACTATGAAACAAGTACAATACAAAATAATGGAACATTTTCTCCTCCTAGAAGCTCGATATTTAACATATCCTCATAGTTGTATACRGTTAGGGTTTTGACTTCCTCAACCCTCAATTAGTTATCAGGTTTGGACCTTCTAGAATCTTCTTTAAATTCCACAAGTGGCTAGCCCCATATGTGTGAGTAATGGGGGCTAATGTGGCATGCACTCGTACCATGATGGTCAACAAGGTAGTTCAACTTGTGGGAGACATAACTTTTGCATATAAGCTCCAATTGAGGTGTTGTCCACATCATTGGAAGGGAATTGAAGTGTAGAAAATTTTCAAGGGTGCATGCACAAGTTTCAAACAGTCCAAGCCCAAAAAATGTTGTTTAATGTCTCAAAATGGATTTAGAAAGTTATGGACCCCAATTTTGCAAATTAAAACCTACAACTAAAATGGCCCTGCAAGTTGATTCCTGCAATTATTTCCACCCAACAAATACCAAAATAAATGAAAACTTATATAAAACATAAAGCCTCTCACAAAATATAATCCCAACCCGTTTCAACTACAAATCCTAATTAACTAAGAAACATAACATTACCCAAATCAAACATTAATACATTACTACCTCATAAAGTACCTGAGGTTGTCGAGGCACACCCATTGACTTGAATTTATTCCTAAGGTGTGAGTCCATAATGGTTTTCATAATAATCTTCCAAGATGCTATCAACATTTAACCTAAATTAGTATCATCCTAAAAATAATATCCCTACAATCATTAAATTAACATGAACATAAGTAAACAATTTAAACTAATACATGCATAGAATATCTTTAAATAAGATAATCATTTCATAGGATTCATGTGCACAATAATGTTTGAAATAACATAACGATAAATAATAAAATAACACAAAAATGATGGAACATAATGATCAATAATAAAATTAAATAACAATGAAGGAACATAATAATCAATAATAAAATTAAATAACATCATGGTTGGATTTCGTGAAAAATATAATGATATATAATAAAATATCATAACATCATTGATTTAGCTCAAGAGTAAAATCCACATATCAAATTTGCTAACATGTATGCAAGTATTAAATAACAAACACCAAAAATACATTAAAATTAAAATTGAAGGTGTCCTATAATAATTATAATAAAATACAGTGTTATAAACATTGTGTTCAATTTATCATTAGACACCTAATAATAGTTTAACCTATTTCTATATTCTTATAACAATTTGCCGTAAATTGATTAAGGTATTTTAATTTATTTTTTTAGATCATATAATTAATACACATTATCCATAAAAAATAGGTTTATGTCTAGGGAAAGAGAAGGTGTAGAGAGCTCGAGAAGGAGTTAATGACGGTACCATTGGCAGAAGTGTCAGATCATTCCCTCTTGGCACTTGTTTTTGACACCCATTTAGACGTTGGATTCTTATCCGACGGTTCCTCTTGTTTCTAGACTGTATTAGTTTAACCTTCTCTAGTTTTTAGGGCTTATCGATTTGTTATCCATTGATTTGCTTGGGGCTTGGAACTGTCTTCATTTCCAATGACTAACGATGAGCCTTAGCTCACTACCTTAAACTATTCTTCTTTTCCTTGTACCAATTTATTACCTTGGTGGTTGTCTTATCCTAGCACAAATCTTCTTTTCACCCGTCCTATCTTATTCTTCTTTTCACCTCTCTCGTGTGGAGTGGGTTTACACCTCAGTTGTAGTTATGAAACAAATCTTGTTACATTTATAACTTAACCATGGAGGTCTTATCAAAGTCTGTGTTTGTCCTAACTGTGTGAGGTGGAAGCTTCTGGAGGTATCTTCCAACACCTTCTAAATGGAGGCTAAGGTCAGCGCACTTATGAGTGTGGCTAATGAGGCCCTCTGGAAGAGTGTCGAACTCTTCTCCTTGATGGATGTGCATATTGTAGCTACTTCCTTTCCTTCTACCACCCCGAACTTGGCGGAACACTTGCTATCCTCAACCATTGTTACCTCTGAGCCTTCTGTCATCGCTCACTTGTCATCTTCTGCTCCACTATCGAGACTGGTCTCCTCTTTCTGGCGCTCAGGTTTGCATCAGAGTGTGGGTTCACGTGAGCACAGTTCAAAGGTACATAAGTGGAAACCCAAGTTATCGGGTTGTAAGACACCGTGGAAACCCAACAAAACAAAGTGTCACCTTGTCATGGGTTCAGACGTAGGTTTGGAGGAGAGTGTCTGTCTTTCTCTTTGTGGACTAGTTGGTAGGATTTCCTATCGCTCTTTGTGTAAGTGTTCACTTTTGGATTGGATTTCAGATACTTGGTTTCCTTTAATAGGGTATGTTTCAGATCTCATTTCACTTTCTCATGGCTGGTTCGGTCTTTTATTTAACTCGCTCGAGGATTCTCAACGTATTCTTTATACTTTATGGACTATCAGTGGCTGTAGCCTAATCCTTAAGAGATGGCGTATTAGCTTTGATCCTACCACAAAGTATTTTATATTGTGACACCTATGGGTTTTACTTCTTGGCCTTCCACTACAGTATTGGACAGATAAGGATCTTGCAGCCATAAGAAATGAGCTCGGGTGTTTCATTTGTTTGTCTCATAGTCTTTTAAAAGGTTCCATCAGGAAAATGGCTAGGATACTGGCCGAGTTGGATGTTCACGTCGGGATACTGGAGACTTTGGATATCTATTGGCGAGGCCACAAGGTGACTTGACGCCTTGATTTCCTTGGCATTCCCTTTCATTGCTCTTGTTGCCGAAGGGCTGGACACCCCTGGCGTGACTGTACTGGTGAACCAAAAGAGGAAAAGTCAGAATCACCATACCTCCACAATATTTCACGAGAAGACTCACCAAGAGTAGAATCATACACTATGGAGACTAAAGGACATTTGGATACATATGCCTGGCAGTCTACACCTCTGGATTCTCTCACTTGTAAGATCAAGTAGCTCTTTCCTACCTTTTATTTTACCCTTACTTCTTGGGAAAGGAATATGTTGGATTCTACTGTTATTCCAAGGATGGGGCCCATAAATCTGACAATTTATGTTTTTTCGTAGACCTCGCCTAGCCCTCCTTTACCCACTATGAAGAAAGAGTCCCCTCGAAATTTTCCTACCCCTCAGCCCCTGTCACTAGCTAGAGACGAAATGTCTCACACTAGTCTTGTGGCTTCTGGTGGGGTTGTTTTAGCTTCTAGTCCTTTTCAGTTGACTGTCCCTGATCAAAATTATGTTTCTCCTCTTCCTACGAATGACTCTGTTCTTGTCAGGATTGATCCACCGGTCAAAACTCTTTGGATTTTGGACACACTACCCTTGGGAACCTACTTAAAAATTTGTCTCATTCTTCAGTTGAGACATTGCATCTGGTTCTAATTCCTACTTTTCAAGGAAGGTCACCTATTATCCACAAGAAATTGGATCTACCCTCTTCTTCGCACTGTATTAACTCTATTGACTTTACTAGGAAAGAATACTCTTGGTCTCAGGGCTTAGGACTTGAAACATCACCTATAAAAACCCACAATGCTCCGAGAAAAGTTATTTCTTCTGTTACTCATCCGACTATTTCTTCCACTGAAACTTGTGACCTTGGGGCGCTTAGAGCATTAAAGCCCTATCCAGGTCACATCCATGATACGTATCTCCCTCAACATTAGAGGGTTGGGAGGCATCCTTAAAAATGCCTCACTCGGGAGACTTATTGACATAACCCATCCTAGCATTATCTTTCTACAAGAAAAATTAGTTGACGAACAACGAGCTCGGGCTTTCTTCAGTTGCTTAAAGTCACAGTGGTTTGTTAGTGTTGTTAGTTATGTGGGCAGATCGAGTGGGTTACTTGTTTCTTGGGATCTCGTATTGTTTTAGTTGGAGCCTTTCTTATGTTGTGGCTACATTTTGTTGACAGGTACCTGTTGTACTAACAAGCGACATGTCAATCTTCTCAATGTTTATGGTCCTTGTACTAATAGGCTTGCCTTCTGGACAAATTTTTCGACTATTGGCCTTCTGGAAAAACAAAATATTGTTGTCACGGGGGATTTTAATTTTACCTTATCAACAAATGAGATTTGTGGGGACACTACTTTACCTGATCCAAATGCCTTATAGTTAAAATATATCTTCCTACATAAGAAACTAGTAGATTTATTGCCGATTGTTGTGGTACCTACTTGGAGGAACGGTAGAACTGGATCGAAAATTATCTCTAAGTGACTGGATCATTTTTTCATTTCTGAGCACCTTCTTCAATTTTCGGAAAGATATATATCTTGGGTTGCATATTTGTCCCTATTGGACCATGCTCCCATCTTTCTGCAACTGGATTCATTTTCACGTCGCTCTATGTATCCTTTTAAGTTCAATCTGATGTGGTTCCAGGACCCTGACTTTGAGCGATTGGTCACTAAGGTTTGGACTAACCAATCCTTTCTAAAAGAAGTTGACGTGCAGAGATGTCTTGCGTGGAAGATGAAACACTTAAAATTGAAAGTTAAAAGTTGGTCCCATATACAGATTATCAAGAATACTCATAGACTCACTCAAATGGAAGATATTATTCAGTCACTGACCCAGCAAAATTCCGTAGGAACTAGAACGAATGATATGGATCAACATACAAAGACCCTTGAGGAGGAGCAGAATAGGCTCTTGCTGGCTGAGGAAGAACATTAGCGCCAGAAGAGTAGAGCTATTTGGATCAATTGTGGCTGTCGAAATACAAAGTATTTCCATCATTTTTCCAGCTACAGGAGGAATCATAAACATATTTGGGAGTTAAATTCGGACATTGCAGACATTATTACAGTACATGACAAGCTATGTCCAACGACCTTTTGTTTTTTCAGAAATTCCTATAGTGATCAGAGACTTACAAACATTATAGACTAAGCTTCCATCACTGGTTTCTTTCCTAGACTCATAAATGAGAGGGAGGTTGATATACTTAATGTTGTATGTACTAAAGAGGATATTTGGAAAGTTCATAATACTTTCAAAAGGGATAAGAGTCCTGGACTCGATGGCTAGACCATCAAATTTTACCTACACTTCTTTGATCTTGTTGGCGATGATCCGTGGGAACTGGTAGAGGATACTAGGATCAGAGGGGCGGTCAATCGGGCATTAAAATATACTTTCTTGACTCTTATTCCCAAATCCAATCTTCCATCCTCCTTTAGTGACTACAAGCCTATTGCTCTGTGTAATCGTTGCTACAAGGTAATCACCAAAATTATGTCCAATAGGATTAAACCTTACTTTCCTCGCCTTATGTTGGAAGCAGACCAAAGTGGAAAGAAGGATAATCGTGGGGAAATAAAGTGTGAAAAGAGTGAAGCAACAACTAGAAGGAAACACAACATGCGTGCATGCAAGAAAGTGTGCACAAGGAAAGGGACAGCTAGAAGGAAGAGCATCACACACACGAGAGGAAGAACTAACGTTAGTAGGTTTAGGGTTTTGGTAATATGTTCTAATGTCTAAAAAGAAAAAGATGTACAAATACTAATACCGAGGTATTATAGAGGGTTTACGAATTTTGTAGTTGTTCTGATTTAGTTAGTATTCGGGTTTACATTTTGTTGTATGAAATATTTTGTAAGCTAGTGAGCTAGAGGAGAGGAGAGAAGGTAGATATTGAGGATTAGATCACGGGCTGAAGAGCCTGGTGTGATCTAGTTCGCCTCATATATATCTTACCCATCTGAGGAGATTTGTAAGTGCACGACACTCTAGATGTATAACTATCATAATAAAAGAACCAAGAGCCAAATATTTGTGGACGTAGCCCAAGAGGGGGTGAACCACGGTAATATCTGTGTAATGTGATGAGTGCATGCACATATTTATCTTATTTTCAGTAGTTATTTGTTGTTCTTAATGAATGAATGAGTTATTACGTTGCCTGTGAAATATTTTTGCGCTATTAAGGGAGTAAGCTGCTGAAGTTACTACATAGTCGTGAATAATAGTATGTTGCATTAACCAATTGTAATAATTGTTCAATGGTAGAGTTCTCATATCTCATACTCAATCCTAGGCTGTAAACACCTGAGTCTTGCAGCCACCCATTAAATCTATCTCGGGTGAGACTGCACAACTCATTTTATGTGTTGTGTTGCCTTCTGGTTCACCAGGAGGGATGATAGTTTTAGAGGATTTTTTGGAAACTCGAAAGACATGAACCCTGGGTCAATCACTCAAACAATATATAAGAAGAGTTCACCAACAAATGGTTTCATTGACATTTGTAGGAATAAGAGAGGATTGATTAGATAAGATAAGTCGAACATTTGTCAGAGGCAGATCAAGAAAAGGTTAAGGCAGAAACCAATGAGCCATTAGAAGGGAATGTTGAGACTGTGGAATCCCACAAAAGTAGAGATCGAAAGCTGGTTCAGAACAAAAGAGCTAGAGTTTTCACAGAAAGACAATAGAAACCCTAGAATAACACCTCGCAAATATCTTGAGAAATACATGTTTACTAATTTGCACGAAGTCTTTTTCTATGATTTTCTGCATCTACTGCAGGAGTGGATACTAAGGTTGAAGGATAACCACACGACGAACCTGATTCGACATTTAGATTGGACCTCAGTACAGATTGAGCAGTTACAACAGGTGAACAAAAAATTCACCCGCACAGTAGACTTTTGGCATGACAATATTGTGGCAGGGTTTATAACAAAGTTTGCAGTTGACACAACGAAGTCATACAACGCAATAGAGAAAGAATTTCTACGTGGACCTCGAGGAAGGTACATTCGATCCATGTATACTTCTATTAAGATGCTGCTATATAAAAAAAGGTGTAATGAAAAGGGAATCAGACAACTAAACTTCCCTGGGTGCATGGGGGAAGGGGGGAAGCACTGACAGAAAGAGGAGAAATGGAAGGAAGAAAGGATAAGGGCAAGAAGGAGGAATCCTTGGACCCAATCATGATGGAATACAACTAGATCAAGTGGATCTTGGCATCAACGGGAAAGATGCATAATAGAGTACCCTACCATTACAAGGTGAATACCAAGAAGAGAGCCATGGCCGTGAGGGAAGGCTTGGTGAGTGATGAGGAAGAGGTAGAGGATCTCCAGGTTGTGGAGCAGATTGATGAAATCTTGTGCGCACGCAACATATGAGAGGAAGATGAAAGGTCCAAGAGCGGGAGGAAAAGGAAACCATCCTATCCATATTAATGTCAGTGTGGAACCAATAAACGCATGTGTGACTAATACACCAAAGATAACACCACCATTTAGACAACCGAAGTTCAGAGGAAGTCCGACAACAGGAAGTACATCTACAAAAGGAGCAATAACTGGAGGATCCAGTTCAGGTAGCACTAGTCAGGTATCTACACCGCACGAAGGTATTAGTTCAAAATTCAGAATGGTAGGGCACGATCCCACCATTAGGTTACTATAATTTCAAGGAGAAGAAACATAAGAACCTGAGAACAATTTGTTGATTTGTGAAAAGATCTAGGAAGAAAAACAGATCACGGATGAAGATACTAAACTTGCATAGCTAGCTATTACACTAAGAGACCGTGCACTAGACTGGTACATGAGTCTAGACATAAACAGTGCCCCTGGGACAACAAGGACACTAGCCAACATTAAGAAGTTACTGATAAATGAGTTCTAGAAGCCAATCTTAGAGGATCAGTACATGAATGAGATGATCAAAATAAGACATAAAMTGGGAGAGTCYGTATGGGATATTGATAAGAGATTCAAGCGACTGAAGGGAATGTTAATGTATCTCATGACCGATATGCAACATCGACACCTGTTTTTCAACTCACTACTCCCACACTTAAAATACCCTTTATGACAATAAAAATTTCAGATGCAGGCAGAGGCTCTGCAGGCAGCCTTGCAACTGGAAGAAACCCAGTACCAACAGATAGACCTAGCTATCGAAGAACTTAAGGAGGATTTGAAGAATCTCATGTTTTTGCTGAACCAGAATAAGAACAAGGACAAATGAGAATTCGTTTGGTGTACCACGTGCAGGATGGAAGGCCACCACAAGAACGAATGTCCAAAATTCATGCAATATATGGYAGCAAGAATGCCAAACTCATTACCAACGGGAGGACTATGGTGCGAAATTTTCAAAAAGATGGTTCATGACCCTTATCACTACACGATGATGCAAAAATACCAGACAATCCCAAAGAGTTCATATTGCACCTTTTGCAAGTCAGTGGGCCATGACGATAAATATTGTAGAAATATGGAGCTGATGCGAGAAAGGACATCAGATGAATATAAGGTACAAGCCAAAATGATGACTGGGCAAGCAATGCCATAGTTCAATCAAGTCCCAACTCCATACAACATTGTGCAACAACAGTATAATACTGCACAACAACCACACAATAATGCGTAGCCGGAGTACAACCTGACACAGCCTCAGTACAATATCGCGCAATATAATCAAGCACCTCAATATAACGTGCGGCGAGGGGATCGAGCAGGATATAGAGGAGGAGGATGAGCCAGAGGAGGTAGAGGACCAGTCACATGTCACAATTTTCAACAACCGGTACATTATGTAATGGAATTTCCACTTCCACCAACAACTTGTATGTATTGTCATGCATCGAACCATGATACAGAAGAATGTCCGACACTACTAGTAAAGATTTAGGAAAAGAGGAACCAGAACAACCAAAATGTTCAATGGATTTTGGACGAAGCAAGGGATGAAGGAGAAACATCAACATAGTTACCTGCGGAGGAGCTAAACCAAGCACTGACACAGTTCGATAAGAACCAGCACTGAATCAATGGGTAAAGAAGAACACTGAACCAAGGAAGAAGTTCGACGCACAGAAGGAAAAGGAGATCTTTAAATAAGCTAGACAAGAATTTCAGAAGGAGGACATAGTGCCGAGTTCAACTACATAGCATAACAAGGAAGCACCATAATATAGGATGCCTCCATCATTGGATCATACCAACGAGATGCAACCCATGGGACAGGTAAGTACATTAAAAGGATTTATGCAATCATGTGTAAAGGTATTAAGTGATCCATCATCTGTGAAAATATTGCAAAACATACTAGAAAAGTGTAGAAGCGAGACAAAAGAAAAGATAGAACAAAAAACAGTTAATCACCTACACACAAGCAGAAGAATAAGTAGGGAGTTTAGACTGAATGCTAACATTGGGGATTTCAATATAGGAGACATCATACTGGACCTAGGATCTGAATTTTGTTGGATTACTAAGAGAGGGGGTGAATCAGTAATAACGTAATTATAATCCTTTTTCTTCAAATGTTATATCAATGTAGAATTATT